>NSMO01000663.1:0-40053 GCA_002588565.1 Coelastrella sp. UTEX B 3026
TGTGGCTCTGGCTGCTAGTTGCTCAGATGTTGGGGTTTTATCTGGGCAGGGTTTACTGTAGTCCTGCAAGCAGTACAATATATGGTAGCAACATAAGGTCTTGCAATATCTGCAGCATGGTTTTGGGTTTAGGCATAGTCGCTGTGCTTTTATTTGTGCGTTGAAGACACCACATGAGACCGTGTCTGACGACAAGTTATGGATGGCAAACAGTTTTAGGGCAGCATGTGCCAGGATACTGTACAGGCAAATTCATGTGTGCCACATGCTTATAACAAGTCTGCAAGACCCTCTTCATGCAACACATGCATACAACTTGCACCACCTTGCAAGTGTCAACAGTGAGACCTGATGTTGGGTATCTGTCCGGCTCTATTTGCGTCTGCTCTCCAGAAGCACCAGCTAATCCTCAATGCAGCCAGGTCACACCAACTATTAGCTAACATGTATCATTCATTTGTAGTGGATCAATCTGCTATGCAGCTGTCACCTACCTGAGGTGCTAGACTGAAATCAGCAAATAGGAAAGGCAATCTGACTGCATTGAACCCCAGCAGCTTCAAAGTGTATACCACGGTAGCAAAGTCACCTCCCTCCCAACTTGGGGTGAGCTCGGCATCCAACCCATCAACAAATGTTTTACCATTATTGAAACCAAACCTGCAGATCGCAGAAGCTTCCTATGTGACTCCGAGGTTAATGGCCATACTGTGCTGGTGCTAGCATTTGCTACAGCTGTTGCCACCATTGCTGCTGCTGCTGCTGCTGTCAGTGTGCTGCTCCCATTTGGCAGCAGCTGCAGAATCCAAATTTGAAGTAACAGTTTGCAGCAGACCCCTGCAGCGCATGTTGCTTGCTGCGGTCAGATCAGTGCTGCTGCTCCTACTGGTGCTGTCAATCTTTGTCTATGATGCCCTTGCCGCAGCTGCTGTTGCCACTGCTGCTGCTGCTGCTGCGACAGCCCCTGCTGCCTCTGCCACAGCTACTGCTGCCGCTCACCAATTGACCCCGTGCAAGGATACTTCCTTCCCTCCGTCCACAGCCACCAACTTATTACCCAGAAACTTGATAGCTGGGGGTGGGGAGCCACCTGTTACAGGAGCTGCACAGACAAAACAACGGCATAGTGACACAGTGTTGTTAGTCACACAATATATGAGACAGTGGCTGGTGACTGCAGCATCTGATCGGTCTCCGCGCTTTTGTCGCCAGCAACACTGGCAGGATCTGGAGGTAATTACCTGCTGCAGGTGCTGCATGAACAGACGGAGCCATATATATGCAGCAGCACGTGAATTTGTGACCTGGCTGCTGCAGCGTCTGATTGGGCTCCTAGTTTGGTGTCACTGCACCGCAGTTACTTGTGATTGTAACAGGTGCCGTCGCTGATGGATGTTACTGACACCTGAAACTCAGTGTTGTCTGTCAATCTGCTCCTGTGCTAGCTATTGGCTACAGCTGCCTTTGCATCTGGTTACGATCATACAACTGCCTAGCTATTGTTTCATGAAATAACAGACGTCGCACCTGTAGGCATATCCTGTGACACCATTTGACACGATAACTTTTTGCTTGCATCCAAACCCCATGACGGATCATAGTTATTCAGCGTGGATGTGTTGAGGCCTGCGCTGCCTTTGAACTTGTATGATGGCGTGCCTTCCACAACCGCATTCAGGCGGCGTGTTGCTGCAACGCCGATAGGGGCAGCAATCTACAAGGCAGAGTCAACAGACACACAGATGGTCGACAAACCCGCACTTGCGGCTGCTGCATGCGCTGGGGCTTGTACTGCGGGAGGGTTATTTACTGTCAAAGTCAACCTGTCTGGATGCTGGTTTCGAATGGGTCAGTTTCAAGTAGCCAGCCAGCTAACTCTGCCAGCAGCTTCAGTTACTGCTTTCTGACGAAGGAGACACATTTGTGGCGTAAAATGGGATACATCAGCCCCTCAGCACTAATTGTGTGAGGCAGGGTTGGTGGTCGGGCCTACAGCCAGAACTGCTGCAGCAGCTGTGTATGGTCACACGCCTTCATGCTGTCCCTGCTGGACTCACACAGATCGTGGTGATAGCTATCACACAGGCCCAGAACCATCCTGCTCTCCAGAATCTGCAGGTACATGACTTTTCTAGCTCTTCGTCGTCATCGCTAAACTGCTTTGCTTTTGGGGCGCCTGCAGTGACAACTGCTGCTGGTCAGCTGTACCAGCTCCGCAGTCTCTGCTGATGGCTTCTTCGCTAAGTGCGCAGCAAGTCGCATACATATATGCATGGAATGTGAAAGCTGTGTGCTTATCCGCAGGGCCGTTCAGCTGTTGCCACGCCTGTGCCACACTTTCCTCAACCAATTCACTGGCGACGCACCTAGCTTGGCTATAGCAGGATTCTCTACATCTGAAGCTTCTATCACATATGGCATGTCTGCACCTAGCTGGTGACCGCGCGAGTGACTCTGATGCGACGGTTGGGACTTGCAGCACTTCAACGCGCAGCAGCTTGAATCACTTTCAAGAAGTCTCAATGTGCTTAGGAAGTGCGCGCATGGCATATTGCGCCTGCTGTCAGCGTGAAGCATGCGATGCCCGCGCTCGGTTGTTATGCGGAGCGCGAGCGACATAAGTCCAAGCTGTCTCACATTTCAAACGGTGTACAGACAACAGCATTGATGTTAAGATACATGGTTATGCTCGCAGAGCTGTGCGTTACCAAGGATGCCATCCCAAAAGACCGCTCCTGTCGTAGGACAGCATCAACATCGCGTACAGCTGCATGGTAGATGGTTGACAAGCGCTTAGATCTTTGATGCGCTGTAGAGGGTATGAAGGCATTTGGCCACTGTCCAGTCCTCAGGGTAGCTCTATTGCTAAGGCCTCTTGCGAGCTGTGCTGCCAGCAAAGGTGTCACACAGGGTCCAGTCAATTGCAGCTCTCAAAGGAAGTGCTGCGTCCTTCAAAGCCAACCTCATGATGTCATGGCAAGCACACTCTGGGCTGCCACACCAACTTTGACTGACACCCACTGCACACTGGCCAGTGATGCCCTGTACAAGCTTTGGACACTGCAACTGCATGAGCTAATCCTTACTGCAACTTGATGCAGCGCTCCTGCCCAACGGTGCCAGCTTGATACAGTGCCGGTGTGCGAATCTTGTAGACTACTAGGGAGCAAGGAAAAGGGAACATCTGCAGTGCTTGCGGGCTTCGTGGCCCTGGCCTCTGGAGGCCAGGCAGAGTCCGTCGTTCTAGCCTAGAGTCTTTGCTAGTGGTAAAGTCTGAGCTGCTTCAAAGCTGTGAGCGTTTCCAGCGTTCCACATGCTGGCGCTTGCCACAAGTAATTGCTGGAACCGCTGATGTTGCCCAAAGGGTTGTAAGTACTGTAAGGGCTTGCGGCCAACTCCTTGAACATGTCCACGGCCCAGCGGGTGTACACATGGCCGCGACACAAGGTTTGTGTTGAATGGCCATCAGCCCATGAGTTGGTGTCATAGAGACTGTAGCCAGCACTTTGGAGGCCTCTGCGGCAGCTCTGTCTGGGTTTCCCCACACACGGTCGTCGTTGCGAACATCAGGCCGAAAGCCTACTCAGTGCCCCTCCCCCTCCCCCAAGAGTGGAACATGCAGGCGTTCGTGCGAAGCTATTCAACGTCAATACAACAAGTAGCAGATTTATTCACTCTAACACGCAGTATTTGTTAAGTTTGCACGGGATTGGCTTCGTGCTGCTGTGGCTACTTGTTCACCCGTGGACATCGTCGCCTTTCGGCATGCAAAACCTTTGACATTTATATGTGTTACAGGGGCCGCATGTGTGCAGGAGGGACGTGCAGGAGTAGGCTGGGCTGCTGGATCCTTGCTACCCTGCTTGCAGCACACTGCTGCCCTAATAGCGTCGAGGGTTTGCAGTCGTTTGTTGTTGATGTTATTCCGGGCCAACTTGACCAGGTGGGCACTGCTAACCCCCATATGGATCCGCGGTGACCGCTAGTGGACAAGCTCGTGCCTGGCTGAAGCTGCATCTTTCCAGTTCTATAAGGCCCAATAATCAACATGGGCTACTGGGCTCGGTAAAGAGCTGTCCCAGTCAACCCGCTGCTGATGTCTCGTGGCCAAAAGCTGCTCCAACTTGAGCTTGCTTGCAGGTGGCAGCAGTGTACAACCAGTTGGGCTACGAAATACAGCAACGGAATGATAGATACAGCTTCCTTGTGGTTAGTCAACCACCGACTTCAGCAGCGGTCGCAGCATATTCTGTGGCTCAGAGCCCTAGTCACAGCAGCAGAACCCCTGGTTGGGTGAAATATGGGGCCCAGCAGCAAGCCAAAGACGCTGCGGGGGAGGTGGATCCACGGAACACCACAATCAACGGCCTGGACTACAACCAGGCCTCGTACAGCTTGCAGGTGACGCCGCAAGTGTCTGCTGCAGCTGTATCTGCTGCAGCTCAGACAGCAGCCCAGCTCGCATCAGTAGATGGTGTTCAACATGTGCAGCAGAACTCTGTCATGTACCTCTTGGATCGACACAACACGCGGAGCAAAAGCCACATCCAAAGACACCTGCAGCAGACCACAGCTCAGTCTCCACAGCCCAAGACATATGCCTCTGAGCCTGTGTCATGCCCAGCAGTGACCAACACCTTTCCTGACTATAACCTGGGTAGAACTGAGGAAGGAGTACCGTATGGAATACATATGGTGGAGGCAGACAGTGAAACCATGATCCAGATCAGCAAAGATCACAAGCACAAGGTGAAGCATACATGGACCATCCTTTGTGTTGCCAATGGTCCTGAATGATGGCCCTAAGAAACTTAGCAGTAGCTGCGGCTTCTTAGCTAGTTGCAAACATGGCTTGGTCAAGCAGCAGCAGCAGGAGTGGCCCCAACATCTTGCTGCTTGCCAGCAGAGTACACATAACAGTAGGGGCAGCGTGGCTCCTATGTGGCAAAGAGGTTCCGGTCAATCTAGCTGCTTACAGCCCTTGTCGTGGGCTGCTGAAAGAACATACATATGAGTTGCACTCATGCAGCAAAAATCATGTTTGTGCATTGGTGATCATTGGTTGTTGCATTCAACATGGCCTGTCCTGAATGCAAGCTTCTTGTATGTTTCTGCAGGTGATGTGGTGTGTTATTGACACAGGGCTTGATGTAACAAACCCAGACTTCAACACAGGTGTGTATTGATTATCATATGACATGCTGCACTACCGGACATCATGACATTAAGGTGCCGGTCATTGTTATTACAGTTCTGTGATTGTGGAGCCTGTGGCTGTTAGAGAACAACGCACAATGCACTGACCTATACCAACTTTGAGCTGCTATACTTACAGCAAGTCATATTTGGCAGTTGCACAACTTGGAGTTACATCCGCAGCCCAAGCAAGCAACACACGGCAACAGAAATTTGCATTGACTCAGCCCATTTAGCACTGAATACCACAAATTGCAGCTTGCAGAAGCAGTAGTTGCTTGAGGGCAGTACACATATTGATGGTTGAATCTGCATTACTCATCAGCACTGCTGCCTTCCAGCATCGCCCGACTCTAGAGTATATGAGTTGACATGCAGTGCCAACTGTTCTGCCTGTAGCTACCACCACTGGCTGTACCCCTGGCGCTACAAGGGGTGATGGTACCTCACACAACTGTGACTATGCCTGGTTCGAGGACAGGGATGGCCACGGCACACATACAAGTGGGAGCATTGCTGCTGTCAGGAATGGGAGGGCAGTTGTTGGAGTGTCTGCTGAAGGCGCAAACATCTATCAGTGAGTGCCATGATAGACCTAGTACTCGCTGCATGGTAATGGCATCAGAACTTGACCCTTCTGAGTGCCAGTGCCATGGACGCAAGCTGGCTTTTTTATTACCAATAACATGCTTGTACTTGTGGTACAAATGTGGATCTGCTGCCGTACTAGTAACATCATGCCTATCTCCTTCCCTTCCCATGATGAAGTGGTGTGAACCCTTGGTCGGTTGCGCTCATTACTTAGAGCTTAACTATGACTGATGCGATGCTGTTTTTCGGCCTGACTGCTGTATGTATCCCTAGCATGTAGAGGCAAGGCATTCTACTCAGTTCTGCTTGAGCCACATGCCGTGATTCTGTTGCTGTTTACTGCAGTTACAACATCTTTGGGCCCAGCAGCAAGTTCATGTATACCGACCTCCTACGTGCCTGGGACGATTGCATCAACGAGTTGGATTGGCGTAAGTCATCAACCGCTACGTTCGACATGAAGATGGTCGTCAGCATGTCCGTAGGCGGCCCGGGCGATGTCCGCGCCGTTGCGGAGGCACTGTCCCAGACCACAGCCGCCCGAAGAGACGTTTTGTTTGTTGCCGCGGCTGGAAACAGCGGCGATGACACCATAAGCTTTCCCGCCGGAGATCCGAATGTCGTTTCTGTTGCTGCGGTCGACTGGCTCGGGTACCGCGCAGGTTTCAGCGCGTACAACGCCGACGTAGAGTGGTCCGCGCCGGGCGTATTGACGCTCAGCACGGTTCCGTTGTGGGCAGCTTCGCAGACAAGCTACAACTTGCAAACGAATATGGTGCTGGACCCGTACGTACCCCCTGCCACTGCTCCTGATATCCTCGACAATCCCAAGATCCTTATGATGGGCGGCAGCAGCCAAGGCGAAGTTAGGTGAGTGAGTTGTCGCTAGGCGTGCTCAACAACCCAGGAACCCGTGCCTGTTGCATCAGCTGTAACTTGCAGCCATGCATAAGAACATGGCGACAGAAGTCGCAGTGCAGTCTGCAACTTTCCTGACATGTGTACTCTTTAGTCCAACCCACCAGGGCTGCTGCAAATGTCTAATTCAAGTGTGAAGAAGGGCTGACCCTGCCCTGTTGTCTGCTGCAGTGGTCAACTGGTAGACTGCGGCCTTGGAGCCACCACATGCAGCAACGCAACCGGCAAGATCTGCCTCCTTCAGCGAGGTGGAAGCAACCTTTTCTTTTGCAGCAAGGTTGCAAACTGCCTAGCGGCCGGTGGCATCGGTGCTATCATGTACACTCGAGATGATCAACCGCCATGCCAGCAACTAAGTGGAGTAACTTTGGATACGCCGGATTGCACTGCCCCTGCTCAAGGTTGGCCTGTGGTGCTGACTGCTAGTAAGAGCCAGGGGTATTGGCTTAGAGAGAAAGCGGCAGAAGGAGTAAGTGTTACTTTGCGGGCTGTGCCTGATGGAGATGGACCTGCGTTGAACTATCTCTCAGGAACGAGTATGGCAACTCCAACGGCAGCTGGTAAGCCAAACTGCTAACTTATGTACCTGTTCAGGTACCACCTTGTGGCGCGAAGTAGTTCAGGCCTGCAACAAAACAGTCTGTAATTCCGGCTTGCAGCACTCCAAGACACAATGAACATGCAACACTTTAAAAGAGCAGACAATGCTGCAGCACAGTGGACGTTCTCCAAATTGTATAATGCTGCAAGAGATATCTGCAACTTCAACTTTAGCACCTCGACTTTCAGCACTCAACCACTACCTGTTGAGCTTGCAACGTATGAAGTTTGCTGACTTTAGCTAATCACCAATCACAAGACTGGCAGTCTACAACTCAATCCGCTGACTGTTTGCCACCCAGTCGTCTGCTGCCTTGCATAGCGAGGCCCCAGATTGAGGCCCACCATTGTGTGCCTGTGCCTTCTCTCTCTGGTTCCTTCAGGTGTTGCTGGTCTCCTGTGGTCTTATCACAGCAACTGCACAGCAGCAGATCTGCGTGCCGCCATCAGTGCATCAGCAAGAGATGTCTCAACCAAAGGCAGGGACGAGTACTACGGCTATGGCATTGTCAATGCCACAGCAGCACACAACTACCTGCTGCAAAATCCATGTGAGTATACTTGAGCAGGAATTTATGGCGCTTGGCATGAGTTCGCTTGTTCTGCTAACATCATTATCGAAATGCCTTGCATATGACACATTGCATGTACATGTTGTCCCAGCTAGGCCCTGCACCTATGCATCTGTGCATGCGGGGTTCAGTAGGTCCTCACAGCTTTCGAGGCTCAGTGACGGCTCATCTGCTTGCTTAAAGTAACATAGCACCAAACAGGTCTTCCTTTGAGAGGTACGGACACACTTGTGCTGCAGCAATAGCAACTGGTAGTTGGTTTGTTGAATCGGTCCTCAGACACCCAGCTTTGAAGCAGTTCAATACACAGCAGTGTGCGGTGCCATCTGCTGCAGGCGTACCAGCAGCACCGCCACCTCCTCCCACTCCAGTAAACTGCTCAGGCAGTTGGGACTGGTCAGAATGCGATAAACCCTGCGGAGGCGGCCAACAGATCGGCACATACAGAGTCTTCAAGCAACCAGCGAACGGCGGTGAATCATGCCCAGCAACAGCCGGCACCAACGAAACCCGAGCATGCAATATAAATGTATGCTTGCAAGCTGCGGATGACAGAATGACTGTTACTTCTGGCCGCTGGACTGCCGTGCCGTTATTGGCTAATGATGCTGGTGACGGTATGAGTGTGGTTTGGGCGAGTAACCCGGACAACGGAGGTTCTGTGAAAGTTGGGCAAGCAAGCAAGGAGCTAGCAAAGGTTGAACCCTTGTTGGGCTCTGTGAGTGGGAATAACGTGGTTTACTACCTCTCAAAACCTGGCTATGTAGGTACTGACAGGTTCAGCTATACTGTCACAGACGCAGCCGGTGGTCAGAAAAACGCTACGGTAACAGTGCAAGTCACCACTGGCAGCTGCAAACCAAACAGCTGCACTGGCGGAAGCTGCAATGCAGCGACGGGGACGTGCATTTGCAACTTGCCTGGTATGGTACCGACGTTTGTGAGGCATCCTGTGGTTGCTAGCCGCGCAGTGACGCCCAGGGTCCCTGCTTGCCGGTACAAATCCACACCCATACAGCCCCTAGGTTCAATTCTAGGGGTCAAAGCAAAGCAGAATGCAAGGATCCCATTTGCATTTATCATTGGGTCAGATGGCAAGTGCCTGGAGAATCAGCAAGTTGTACGGAGCGTCAAGTTTGTGGATTTCCCGGGGTGTGCAGCTGTGAGTGATATGACCGAGTTAGGTGATTCTGGTTTAGATGTGGGTATGATGGGTTGTAGTGGGGGCCGATACACTTACGTTGTGGAGGTGTCAAAACCTGTAGGTTGTTACAGAATGGTGATGCAGTTTGCTGATAGTAGGGCGCTTGCAACCCCCTTTAGAGTGGTTTCTTGATTGCAGCAGCAATGCCAAGGACAATGACATCATTCTACACAGCGCCTTGATTCCTTACATTGTCAAAGATTTACTCAGTCGTTTTGTATAGTTGTGTTTCATGTACATGCCCTCATTGGTTGGTAGAGACTGCACCGTAAGCAGCAGAAGCAGACCCTGCTGCAGCTCCTGCCGCTGCTGCTACTAATTTCTTCTCTGCAGGCTATTGATCGCTTTAGCCGTAGCCTACGGCTATGATAGGCCACCGTAGTATATCGCCAGCTGCACTGGTTTCACTTTCAACTGGGTGTATTTAGGCGGTTGTGATGAATGCCATGGCATTCACTGGCTTACACATGAGACAGTTTGCCTGGCATACCATGTTGCATGAGCTAAACAATACACATGAGACAGTGATCTGTCTTGAGGATCTAGTCAGCATCTCAATAGCTCTGCTTCCGTGGCTCCATAGTGTCAAGTACGCTTTGAACTTTTGTCCAGCAATTGACGCCATCTGGGCGTTTCTTTCGTTTGCTGAAGCCTTGCTGAGCGCCGTCCCTGTACTGTCTTTATAACGACCCTGTACTGAATGCTCTTTGCATGACTCACCAGGATTCTAACCTGGACCCTGAGTCCAGACACGCAGGCCTCAGCCTGAGGTCCCAGTGGTCTTCCTTCTGTTATGGGACCTTGTTGTTGTGAGAATTGAAAGCTTGCCTAGACCGTATCTGCCAACCAGTTGCAGCACTTTGTGAAGTTATGTCTGACAGAGATATAAACTTGCGGCTGACACAGGTGGCTGGGCAGAGGCCAACAGATTGTAATACCAAACAAGTCTGCACCGGCATTTAAAGTTGACGGCCCATACCCGATAATACAGGCGAGCGCTCTTGAACACACTTTCATGCAAGTTTGCAGGAACTGCATAGTAACGATGCAGAACCCGCTGCTGTAGTCACCACATGTCAGTAGGTATCATGTCATTGAATGACATGTTATCACAATACCAGTCAGCATATGGCCATCGGTCCCGCGCCAAATATTTCACAGGCGGATCATGAACAACTACCAATGCTATCTACAACATGATGTGCACATGTCAGCCGGTCTGCTGTGTAAACAAGCACTTTGAGGGGCTGCAAGTGACGCTATCGGCCCTACTTGGGCAGGCATTGCGCATATCTGTTGCAGCTGCCCAGCACCCCCCCCCCCCTATTGCAGCAGCAGCAGCTGCCTGCTATCCAGGCCCAAGGGCCAAACCTCAGCATCAGGTGGCTCTGCAATTACTGCCGAATTAAGCCCTGACCATCCCATGAGACTACCACCAGCCAATTACACTCCGGCTGGCTGGATCTGGTTCAACTATCCTTCATCCATTGCTGCTGGTCCAGCATCTGCTGCTGCTGCTGCCGTCGGTGCTGCTGCTTGCCGCTGTATGGACTCTGCTGCATCTCCCCCTACTGCTGCCAACTGCTTCGTGAGGTCCAACACAGCCTCCTTGGCTTGTGATGCTTTGCTGCGGAGTGCTGTGAGTGCTGCCTGCTTTGCATCAATCTGTGCTTGTAGGGTACACTTCAACGTCTCTTGAGCCTGCGGGGAGATGACAGCACAGAGGTGTTTCGTGCTTCTTCACAGTTGGCAACTGACAGCACAAAACATAGAAACTGCTGATATCCCGTTTGGCTCACAGCCAGAATGCTGTGCAGAAACAGTCAGGATGTAGAATGCAGTGGCATGTTTGTCATCAATACTTGCTCAAGTGGTGCGAGCCAACAGGCAATATACAGGCCAGGGGTGCAGTACAACATACCAAATACACCCCCGCTCACCCCCTCGCACTCACTGCATACTCTCCCCCCCCCCCTCTGCACAAACAGTGTCGTATTGCTGTACAAGCACAGGGAAGCAGCTGAAACCAACATGATACCTTGGATTCTTTGCAGATGCACTGCACCTGAAAACAAACCCAACGGTGAATGTACATGCTTACCTGCAAAGGCCGAGCAATGTTGAGCAGATGCTGCATGTTGTGCATAGTCCCAAAGATTGGATTGAGCATATCCGTGTACTTGCTCGGCTGGTGGACCAGCACATGCAGCAGCTCCAGGAACAGAAACAGCAAACCCTTGTTCAACTTCAAGAGCTCCTGCTTGATGGCTGCAGTGCAAGCAGCAGGGGCAGCAGGGGCACCAAGACTGGCAGGTGAGCAGTGGCTATGCAGCCAGTCACAACCAACAACATATCACACGTGCTAGGTGGCTGCTCAAGAGATCTGTAAGCTGGCAAAGCAGCACAGCAAGGTGAAGCCTGCGGCTGTCGAGGAGTGCCAGTGCTCTCTGAAGTGCCAGCTAGAGCTGCTGCCTATGCAGTTCTGATGCATGATAAGCTTCTGATGATTAAACAACCCCAGACAACAAGCCCCAAGGCTCACCGACAGAGCCATCAGGTTGTAGATCAAACAGGCGGTCTGTGTCCAAGCGAGGGTGGTATGACTCGTGCTGCAGACAGAGAATACCGCAAACGTGCTAGTAACATGGTTGAGGCAGCAGGAAGTCCCACATGCTGGCTGAGGCCGCTGCTGACGACATAATGGCAACCAACATGGTGCTTGTGGGCTGGCCATGCCTTTCCCGATGCCTCATGCCGTTCGCTGCTCTCGTATGCTAGTAAGCACTCGATGGGTTCGCGTTATCTGGTTGAACAAGCATGTGATGGCCGCTGCCAGGATGGGTGAGGGCACAGATACTCACAGGGTCGAAAGGCTCCCCAAACACGTTGAAGGTGGATGTCAGCGGTGGTGGTGGTTTAGGCCCCGCATCCGGCCCGGCTTCATACAGGTGGAACCAGTCTGGCGGGCCCACATACGTTTCTGAGGCCTTGTTGGCTTCCTGCTGGTCTTGCTGCTGATCAGCCATGCCAGAGAAGTGCTGGCGTTTTTTTACCAGCCGAGTGACTGTACTTGGCTAGGAAACATACTCAGATGTCGGCACGGCATGTAGCTTGGAAGATCGGATGGTTGACGTGCAGAAAAACGCTCAGCAGTAGTGATGCTGGTGCAGTAGGTATCACATTAGCATGCAGTCAGTGATCTTGGGTGGGTATGGCAGCAGGTGAGACTTGTTTCATGAGAGTCCTCGTATAGGCACTCAATAGCACCAGCGGACTATCAAGGTCCCGGACTGCTGTGGTTCTATCGGTGCAGGGGACATCGAGTGTGGGCGTTCCTATGTGGCCCGGTGCATCACACTTGCAGCACCGATCGCCCGTGCTTCTTGATGTCGAAAGACGGCACACAGCCTGTAGCAGCTTCGAACAATTTGCTGTTCGCAAGTTTACGGTGTGAGTAGCGCAGAAGAGTTGAACGGGGTTGTGCGTTGAGGCAGATCTTGCAGCTGCAACAAACGAGATCTCCTGAGGAGGCCTGAGGCGCGCTTGGCTTCCGGTTCCCTCCATTGTTGTCAACCAGGCCTGCAGCCACCCGCCTCTTTGCAGCTACACACCGCTTGGGCACACCTGTAGTCCTGTGGCTAGTCTATATCGAAGCAATCAATAAGCCATTATGTACGGGCAGCCGGGCCCGGGTAGCTGGCAACAAGGTCAGGTTCCCTGGCAGCAGACCAGGGGCCAGTATGGACAACAGCAACAGCAAGCGGGTTATCGCCAGCAGCAAGGTTATGTGCAGCAGAACCAGTATCAACAGCATAATCAGTATCAGCAGCAAGGCCCCAACAGACAGCAACAGAACTATGGCGGTATGAAACGCCAGTATCAGGGCAATCATAGCCAGCAGATGCAGCAGGGCCAGCATCAGCAACATCGAAGCCACACCCCCAACCCCAGGCCACACAAACGGATACGTGAGGACACAGCAGCTCGACAGCAATTGCCTGCACAGTACCAGCCGCCCATGCCCCAACAGCAGCTGCACTTGCACTCGCTGCAGCTGCAGCAGAATTACCAACCACCACCACCAGCTCGGACACAACAGCAACATCCCCAGCAGCAGTTCCAACAGTATCAACAACCGCAGCACCAGTTGGTCCAGCAATTAACCCACTGGGAGCAACAACCGCAGCAGCAGATGCAGCAGCGGCAGCAACTGCAAGCCCTCCGCCACCCTCCAGCTCAGCAGCAAGCAGCTGGGCATGCAGGCAGTGCAGCAGCGCCCGGTCACGCAGGAACACACGAGTACCCCAGCAGCAACCACGGCAATCCTGCAGCGGCAGCCTGGCTGGACCGACTGCAGGCCGAAATCCTGCGGTTTGTGCAGGAGGTTGCACCCAGTGGCGAAGAGGAGCAGCAGCGGCTGTCTTGTCTGACGGCGTTCAGCACCTTAGCACAGCAAGCGCTGCCGCAGCACGCTAGGGAGATGAATGTGACGCTGTTCGGCAGTGGGGCTGCGGGACTGGCATTGCACCACTCTGACTTAGATGTCGCAATCACAGGTTGGTATCAGCAGCTGTGGGTCAAACTAGTGTGTATATGGCAGAAAGTCTGGTATCATTGCACGAGATGTGCCAATCGGCACAGCACTGGCTGCTGTTTACAGGCAAGGACTGAATATATACACTGCCAAATCAGTTCTGTTGTTGCAGATATCCTCGGCATGTTTTGTACTAGCCAAGCTGTCATGCAGTGGGCCTCAGGCAAACTAGGGCAAGTAATCCTTAGCGTTTTTGTCCTGGTTTGCTTCCAACAGTTACTCTACTGGAGCCCGATTGTGCATCTGTGTGTTCCTGTACTTTGTTGATCTAGGTCTAGCTGCCCCTGATGGGGATAACGGTGGATTTGATGAAACGACTAAAGTCTTCGTTGTGAGGTGCCTCAAACGCATAGAGCGGGAAGCGCTATACGGTCAGGGCAAATACAGTCTAGGGGTCAGCAGCAGCAAGCTCGTTGGCAGGGCAAGGATACCAGTGCTGAAGTTGCAGTGCCGTGAAGTCGAGCTGGATGTGTCGTTGAATGATGATGCAGGGCTGAAAGCAGCGCGCTTCTTGACATCATTTGTAAGTGTTGGCAGTGGCCATGCTGGGTTTGATGAAAGTTCGGGTTACTTGCTGGGCACTTGCAAAACGTAGCACATATAATACAGCTAGATAGGTGGGCGCATGTAGATGTGTTTACAATGTTGAGCTGCTGCGTGTGTCTTTGGTTGCTGGGTGGGTCTTCTTGGCTGATAACATTTGTAAACAGTGTGCAGCGATTATCTGGTTGTAGTGCTTGGTTCTGGTGTATTGCTTACTCAGAGGCTTGTTGGCATGCACAAGTGCACTGAATTGGTGGCTGATGCAGGCACATTGTCAACATGGGCATGGAGGGGCTCTACTTTCTGCCCTTTGACCCTCCTGCATATCTTCTCATCTATCATATATTTTCAATCATATCATTTCATATTCCTGTGCTGCACATGTTTACTTGCCTGGTGCCTTCCTTGCAGCAAACTGACTACCCAGCTACCCGGCCGCTGATCCTGCTGCTGAAGTGTGCTTTGAAGCAGCGTCAGGTAGCAGATGTGGCAACAGGAGGGCTGGGCAGCTGGAGCTTGGCTAACATGGTCATCGCACACCTCATGGTCAGACAACAAGGGCTTCACGGCAGCAGCTACTGTTGATTGTAGGCACCTACATGAGCATGTGGTTGATTGCTTGCTTTAACATTCCGTTGGTAATCATCTGACATCAGTCTACATCTGGACAGGGTACACAAATGGTTGCTTTCATAGTCTCACAGGCCTTTCGCCATCAGCAGCTGCAGAGGTGCCATCAGCCGCCGCACTCTTGTACTCTTGCTTTGTCATCCAAAAGCCAGTGTCATGTGTCTGTCAATTCAGGGTGGAGAACGTGTTGGTCGTTAAGGCAGAACACCTGGGCAGCATGTCAATGTTACATGTACACATTATCATACACGCCCGCCTGCTTCCACACCAAAGTGCAAACAAATTCACAGCCATTGCATGATGCTGATTGCGTTTTCGTCATCATCACTGAATAGTGTGCAAAGGGGCGCCAACATGTCTGTGCTTTCAGCGTTGCAACATTGTTGAGAGGCTATTTCATGTCAACGTCTCACTTATTCATGGTTTGCATGTAGGAGGAAGACCGTGCTGGCCATGAGGCAGACCACCTGGGCAGCATGTTGGTGTCATTCCTGCAGCGGTTTGGTGTTGATTTCAACCTTGACCGGCAGGCAGTGAGCGTCAAGAGAGGAGGCATAATTGCCAAGCAGCTGCTGGGGCAGAACTTCACTCGGAAAGAGGGCCAGCTCGCACTGGAAGATCCACTCACAGGTACTGCTAGCTGCAGGCTGTGGCTGCTGCTGTGCAGCTGTGCACGTCTCGTTTTGGGCTTGTGTCCCGGCTGGGGCTTGGTTTTGGGCCCTGTGTATGTATAAGCTACCCAACCACCATACCAACCACTCCTTGTGTCTTTTATGCCAGGAAGTGGCTGGAGTTCCACACCGTTACGCTGTCCGTACACAGGCGAGGCGGTATCATCTTACATCTCTCTGCAAATTCATAGCGTATCAACCAGGTGCATGAGCACAAACAGTTGGCTGCGGGGTCTGCTGACCTCACTTGCTGTAACTGTTTGCTGTCTGTGCTCACAGGTCGTGAGGTTGCTGGAGGTTCACACCGCTATGCTGATGTCGAAGCAACCTTCAGGCGGCTGCATGAGCGCCTAGCAGCAGATCTAGCACACCACCACCAAGGTGGCAGCAGCAGCAACAGACCCAGCAGCAGCCGCAGCAGCAATGGCAGACATATCAAGTTCCAGGGCTCAGATTCTGAGGAGGAATCTGATGATTATGAGAGCTATGGATACGATGCGGGTAACAGATCGCCGACGTATCAGGCTAGAATACGTAAGCGGCGGCAGCAGGGGCGGCAGCAGCAGTCAGAGTTTGATTTGCTAGAGATGGTGCTCGACTGCAAAGCTGCTTTGAACAGAGATGCTGGAGCAGTTGCAGCAGGTGGTGGTGGTGGAAGGGGCAATGGGGGTGGTGGTCGGTGGCAGTGGGGCAATGGGGCAGGGGGCAGAGGGCCTAGGCCTGTTTTGGGCAGGAAAAGGGATAGGTGGTAGGTGTATGCTGCAGCCTGCCGAACGTGTGAAACGGATGATGAGTGTCTGGGCCGATGCAAACCTTGCCATGTACTCTCCTCACAAACCCAGGAGCGGTTACAGGAGTGGTGGTTAGTGGCACTGATAAGGGCCTAGACTTACTAGATCTACTGGTTGGACTCCTGCTCAGCGCTCCTGTTGTGCAGAGGAACAGATGTGCAAATACCTTCTACAAAGCGCCACACAAGTTGTGGCTTTGTAGTTCAGCCATGGCATCTGCATGGCGCTGCTCTAGCCGTACGTTGGAGGTGCTGTTGGCGCTGCCATAGTAGCGGTTGGAGGTGCCATACTCTGTGGTGGTGAGCTGGTCGAAAAATGTGCGGGACACAGTACCTTTACAACCTCATGACCAGATGGGTTGATCGCATGAATGCCCAATATTGGGCTGAAGTGTTTGGCAGCCCGATGTACTAGCGGTGTGCTGAACAGCAATGACAGGCAACACAGTTTGCACAGTTTGCATGGCAGTGCAGCATGCCAGCGCATCTATCTTGCTGCATTGGCTCACTCACTTTTACAGTTTGCATGCACAGCAGTAGCACGACGCCCGCCATCATTCACCATGCATATTGATTAGTTTAAAAGTGCCAGGCCCTTAACAACAGATTATTAAGGGGTTGGCAAGAAATCGATGTGTTAACACAACCCAGATGGGTTGATCGCATTGGGTTGAAATACAGCTGGCAGCGTGGTCTGCTAGCGGTGGGTTGATCAGCAGCACTTGGCACGACAGGAGGAAGAAGAAGCAGTAGCACTGTCGGACATCGCTGTCATTGACGATACAAACAAACTTACTAGGCCTATAAACGAACCACAAAGCAACCCTGAGAAGGGTTACATCGCATTGGGAGGGGGAAAAACGTGCCGTACTTATCGGATTAGCAGAAGAAACGGGGATAAATGTGCCCCGCATACAAATGTAGCCCTGGTGCATTATTCAGTGATGATCCAAACTCAGCAAAAGCTCACACCCTGGTTATCTTAGCCACAGGTGACGAACAATGCTGTAATGACTACCAACAGTACAACAGAAATAGATGTTGTTGTGACATTTCTGTTGTGATAGTGGTCATGCGCGAAAACCAATACCACAACTGAAACCTGTAACAACAACAGCTTTACTGGGAGTCAACGGCGCAACGATCAGAATGCGATATGCAGCAGTATACTGCACAAACAAACTTGAAAAGTTACACAATCTGCACATCAGGATACCACATCAACCAGCCAAAAGCTGCCACTGGCCTAGAAGTACTAGGTCTTGAGTTTTCATGATCTGATGATGACTGGACTGCTGTTCATGATCAATAGCAACATGGCACTACTACATCAATCATTAGTGGAGCCTACAAGAAAAGTGTCAGCAAGACAAATGTCGGCACAAAAACATCAGCCAGACAGTGTTGGGCGTTAGATTGACTCCAGCCTCCCAGCGAGGAAGTCTACAGGTGGCCTTGGCATGCAAGCGCAATCATCAGCATCAAGTGTCATGACTATTGAGGTACTACTTGAGGAAGTGCCACTATCAGTGGTATGGACCACATTATATGCAATCCCGAAAACAACAAATGATGCAGCTAGGCACACAAGTGCCATGTATGGCAAAACATGGTCTGCTGACTAAAGTAATCTCATTCAGCATTGGAAACTCGGCCCCTTACTAGGAGCATGCCTTATATTCAAGTCTTGTTACATGTGACCAAATAACAGAATCAGCTTATGCCCAGGTACCTCAGATGTAAGCAGAGCCACATAAACACATGTGCATGTGAAAGTAACCGAGCCAATCCAACAAGATAGGTGCGCTGGCAAATCTGCGGTGCCGAATGTGCATGTGTTCAGATGGCCCAGGGCCCAAAGGCAACAGGTAAGCAGCGAATTTGCCACAACCTTAGCATATTGGCCTGCTCCTGTAAGGACCTGGCTACTGTCCAGATTGTCTTGAAAATGCCGACATCAGCGGACCCTTCTTGCAGGCCAGCCGACGTTTCGTATTGGAGCATTACCGCCAATCAGGTAGCCCATGCCATCTGGCAACCCTTTGATATTCACCCGCCGGCTTTGCTACTGGCAGCATTCTTCACATACTTCACCCTGCATAACAAACCAGCAGATAGAAGGTTACCTCATGCACAAGCCATCTGACGGTTACATCGCTGTAAAGCAGCTGCATTGACTTTCGATGCTGAGCAGAGACCAGAAACTGGGGTGGCCCAGGTGAAATAAAACCCCGGCTTTGGCCGTGCAACATCACTGTGATTGTTTTGTATCAATAGCATGTGCATTCACACGGCTGAAGGCCCAGTTCAGCTGTGACACCCAGCGTCCGCTGTAATGCAGTACCAGTACTCATATACTTCCAGTATGCAACAACATACAATGAAACTTTGAAAGCTTTCACAATTGGGTTGCAAGCGGCTGCAGAGCCATATCCAGCCGATGCCAGTGGCAGCCTCAGCTTTTCTCATTTGCCATAGAGACTACCGTCATAGACGGTGAAAGTACCAACATGTAACGGTAGGGAACGTGAAGTCGCCCCGACACACACATTACCCTCCCTTAACTTACGCTGGCGCTCTCTTGAAAGCGCTATGCGGAGCTCATTCACTCAATCATTCAACATGTAAGCGCAGTTCTGCCGAAGAAGCAATAATCTGTTGCTAATCGTAGAGTCAGCCTCTGGCACAAGCAGCCCATGTCATGCATAAATCAAGCTAGCACTCAAGCTGCCAGCGTTTGTAAACACATACTGTTACCGTAGTACACATCAACAGAGCGACTCACAAGGCAGGGCAGTCTTCTCCAAAGACCGGCTCCTTCGCAAGTGCCTGTTCAACATCAGCCCCCTTGGATATCAGGAACTCCATGAATTGCTTGTAGACAGAATCTTTGCATGTGGCCTGATTGATACCCAGCACTAGATATCCCAGCGGAGTGTTGTCAGTACCATCGGCCGGGAAGTCAATATTGGCACCTGCAAGTTGCAATACATGAGCAGTTGTGGTGGCAATTGTAAGTCGTGAGCAATTGTTATCATATTCAAGGCTTTATAGAGTCCCGCAATTGAGGCAGCACACACGAACACCAGCATTGATGAATAGTGATGAAACTCAGCAGATTAGCAACTGGTTGATGGAAGTCCACAACAATAGAGGCAGAATGTGTCACCAACAAAACCTTGACGTGATGACTGCTGTGTGATGAAACCCATAACCCCACCTTTTGCAACCAGGGCCTTAGCAATCGTAAGCAGCCCCTCTGCAGCTTTCCATTGTCCCACAGGGTCAACATCATTACCAGATCCTGCCAGAGCTGCCATGACTCCCAGGGGTGTGGTGTCATAAGGGGATACTACTACGTCTGGTTTGGCCCCGGCATCAAGCAATACTTGCACTGTATCAACCTGTGAGGGGAGAAACACAGCAGCAGAGTGTTTGCAGGGATGTAGAAGCTTGCTACCCTAGATCCTGAACCCTAACCCTAAACTGGCAGTGTTGATTGATCTACAAGTGTGTCATTGGTGCTGACTGAATCCAGCAAACACAGATAAGCGCACAAGCATGCAACACAATGTCATGTGGGTGCACCAGCATCAAGTCACATGGTAGTTGTTATAGAATCAGCCTGTGGGGTAAGAACACAGCAGCGTTCTGTGCAGAACACGCAATACATCAACCAGCATGGATGTGCCTGCTGGTGTTACACAGTACAGGCTCGTTACTCGTCAAACTATGGCAGGCAAGAGTCGAAGGTGTGTACAGACTCGGAGTGGCATGATAGAGCTACAGTACACAAAATCTGCACAAAATCCAGCACACAGATGGGTGCATTGCTTGTTGACTGCAATTGCAGCAGCAGCATCATGGCCGTAGCAACATATGAATGTCTGTCTGGGGCTATGATTAGTATCTGCTCATGCTATGCTACAATGGGTGAGAAGAAGTGAAGTGTGTTGGTCAAAGGCTGGTGCGATGTGCCTGCTGATAATGCATGTCAGGTCGATGCCAGTCTATGGAGCAGTTGTGATGGTGTACCGCTCACACTGTTCTATATCAAACCTCATCAGTGGTACGTTGCACTGGGGTGTAGTGTTGCAGGCATCTGCAATAACAGTGACAGAAGGCCACGTGAGGCACCAGAAAACACTACAAAAGACTTACCATATCTTTTGTAACCTTGTAATTATCATACATATCATATATGTGGAATGTAGCCGCACCAAGAGGTGTCTCAACACCTTTGATGCCTCCTGCGAGCGGCACCTTGGTATTAGGGTCAATCTGGAGGCAGAAAACACTTGCTGTTAGTGAGCTATGATGGTGACCCGACCCCGGCTGCTTTCAGAGAACCATTGCATGACCATCATGTGTAACACTTGACTGAAACGCAAGCCTGCTTCTGTGTGTGCTGGTGCACTCTGTGTGATGTGAAGAAACTTAGTCAACGCCACCCCAAACAGCGTGGATGACAGAGCTGTGGGTTTACTAGTTAGCAAGCACTTATCAACATCATGGTTTCACACAGTGATGGTGCATCAATGGTACCCTGTGACTTAAGAGAAGCACTCATGTGGTTTGCTGATACATGTCAGTCGTGTTAGTAGTGGTGTGCATGTGCTCGGGCTTATCTATGACCAGACCCACCTTTGCCTTTGTCAGGAAGCACTTGACTCTTTCCGTATCAAACACGTAGGCAGCCTTATGCAGCTCAATGGTGGTGGGTGCGGTGAACCACTTGATGTTTGTGCGATCATCACCACGGATCACATCGTCGTAGAGCTTCTGGTTCTTTGTGGGACACACGGTCTGAGAGCTGTTTGTGTTTGAGCCTGTGGCTGTGTTGCCAGCAACACAGCAAGAACAGTTGTGGCAAATTACAACATGCTTCTGCAGCTGCCTTTGAAAAAGAAGTGAGCGCGCAGATCCCCGGGCGGCGAGTCTGCAAGCCACTCTTGTGTCGTATCAAGGATTCAAGAGTACATGTAATGCAGTTGAAGAGAACGCGTGACCTGAGCACTAAGAAGTCCGAACTGGATTCTACTGTCGTTGGGTCAGGCAGCCGGTTGGTGATGCACCTTTGCAGCAGTTCTGATCACAGAGAGTGGAATGCAAAGGCTGAGCGTAATAGCTCCACATCTTGGCAGGCGCGAACAGCTCACCTTTTTGTGCTGCAACGAGTGTGGCCGCGACCAGCAGACCCAGAAGCGGCCAGAAGACCCTGACGCCCAGTTTGCTGCGCAGCCTCCGCATTGTAACCAAGATCTGGAAGCTGTAGCAGGTTGGTAACCCCTCCTTCAGTCAAGCTGGTCACGTTGGTCCCAACTGTGCGCCTTGACCCTGTACGAGCTCTGCACAGGCGCGGTTATCACAAGTTTGAAGCATATAGAGAGCATTCCTGCGGTGTTAGTGCCCATGCTTGTTGTCCTTGTTGCATACTCGTCCTTTGGGTCGTTTTGGGCTGTCCAACGTATCTGACAAGATCCGCGGCGGGCACAATTGAGCAACTGCCTTCGCTCTACGGATCTGAGACCGAAGGTGACGCACGACTCTCTTTTCGTGTACGAACACGGCTGCCACGCATGCAAAACTTTCGCCAACTTCACTCAGTGACTGCCGTCAGTCACTACGAGTGCGAACAGTGGCCGAAAATTCACGCACGGTGCGAACAGTGGCCGAGAATTCATTGGGTTTGACGAGGTCTATCTCAGTCCTGTAAGTCCCTGAACTGCTGGCTGGTCACCAAAGCCATCAAATGTTTTAGAAGCACCCAGCTAGCAGCTACGTGGCTTCAGCCTACTTTCTGCTTCTCCGCCTGCTGCTGCTCGACTTCTGGCTCTCAGGTACTGGCAGTAATGTAGCGTCCTGAAGCTCGCCACCTGATGATTGGATTGTCCGCTGGGCTTCCAGGTACACCATCAGATCCCGCACCTAGCATGCAAAAATAAAGAGGATAAACTTAGTTGCTCGACCAGAGAGTCCATCTGTCGAGACAAACACAGCAGATGCAAGATGCTGGCTCCCAGCTTGTTGGTAATGGAATGGCTGAGGGCAGGTCAAGGCAATCCCTCTGCAGAAATATGATAAGGTGACTACCCACATTAACGTACCCTGTGGAAGCTGTTTGAATTCTGTCCAAGAAGAGGTCCATGCACATTCAGACATGTTACTGTGTCTTGATTATCGTCACGAGGACAACCTACTTAGTTAATAAACGCACTGCAGTGAATACACTCTAGTCCAATCATACAGGCCTTCTCCACAGTACAGGAAAAGAGGTTGATAGAGCAAGTGATGACCATCAAACACTTTCTGTACCCACCTGTTCCTGCAAGTCCTGCAGCTGTGCATCCTTCTCTGCGATTGCTGCTTGTGCTTGCTTGAGCTTGGTGCTGAAGTCCTTCTGGTTAGCCAGCAGCGTCTCATTGAGACTGCGCAGGAACTCTCGCTCCTCACCAACCTTGGCTATACTACTGCTCAACTCACTCTGCAGCACAAAACAATGGCCAGCCGAAATTTGAGGACTGCAGTAAGCCCTTTCAGGCCAGCAGAGCAGGCGGCACCTTATCACCACCACAGAAGGCTGACGCTGCTTTGAAGTCCTTTTGAATCTGTTGCACAAAACTACTGTCAGCTGCAGATGCCCTGCAGGCAAAAGTGTATCCTGCTACTTGAGGTAGCAACTACTAGTGGTCTGTCCAGGCAGTAGCACCTGCTGTCTTGCAGGAGGAACAGCTCACATCGAGCGAGATGCACTTTCTGGGCCAGTGTATCTGATCGCTTTGACGGCTTACCAGCTTCCGTTCCATCTGCTGCTTTTTCCTTTCGTTCTCTTTTGCTGCTGCAGCAGCAGCCTCCCGCGCAGCTGCCTCCTGCTCTGCTGCTGCCATTGCCGCTGCAACCTGCTGCTGGTGCTTGGCCTCCTGCTGCGCAAGCAAACTCTCAAAGTACTGCCGCTGACTGTCCAACTGCGTAGTGAGCAAATAGTTGTACTCTAGCGTTATGGCATCTAGTTTACTTGTAACGAGTGCGTCTTTCAGTTGCTGCTGTTCGCGGGTGCAGATGGGGCACTCTTCCTCTTCTGCGCTGCTTGTGTTCCCAGCTGCTGTCGTGGTTGTACTGCAGCTGCCTGCTGCCCCTGAGCAACCGCTTGCTGCTCTATCTAGACGAGAGCCAGCCAAGTTGCTTCTGTGGTGCCTGTGCAGCAGGTACAAAATAGCACACGATAAAAGCATCAACAATGTGGGCAGCGCTGCAAGGACCGACTAATTGCACACAACTGCTAGCCCTATGGTCACACACTGGCATGTCAATAATATCTAGCGCTATCCCGAAGGGGCGATGGACAGTGCAACCGGCCAGCGAAAGGAAAACGGCGCCGTAGGCACCACTAGAAGCCCTTGAATCTCACAAGTGAGCAGATCATGTTGCTAAGCTAGACTTGGGTATCTGCTATACATATTCCATGCTTCATCAGCTGGTTGAAGCACTACTGACTGAGCAGTACTCGTGCAGGTCATCAGCTCGGCAACCAAGGAACAAGGTAGTGAACGCTGTTACGAGAGTATAAAAGGCTCAGCCAATGCAACATAATACATGCTCTGCTAAGCTGACTGCCATGCTTACCTATGATGTCTGTGGTGTTGACCTGGGCTGCCATGTGGGCATGCATGTGGGGCAGGTGACGGCACCTCAACCAACTTCCCATCCGTCTTTGATTGTATGAGCCTGTGCACATAGCCATCTCCTGCGTAGTCCCAGACTCGCTGTGTTTCAAGCTCCAAGGCGTAACAATGTGCAGACTCCTGCCAGTGGTCGTTTGCATGACCCTGCTTGTACCTGCAGGACAGTTTGAGTTCACAATGGTTGACAAGCCTAGCAGAAGTATGTGTGCATGATACCCGGCTGAGTCATCCATGGGTGCTGTAAGGCCAATCACTGTGTGAGCCCTGTGCTGATATGTCATACATCTGCCAGAGCAGGTCCAGCAGCTGGAAACAGAACCTCAGCATGTATGCAGCAGAAGACTACTGGCTTAGCCCTTCACGTTGGCATGCAATTCAAAGGCGTGAAAACCATCAACTGCCAGCGCACCTGCCGCAGCCGACATGTCCACATATGAGGCATATCCATAGATTGGCGTTTGTGCCACAGACGCTGCATCTGCTGGTGTTTGTGTTACTGCTGTACATACAGTATCGGCACACGGGGCAAGAGGTGTCACCCCAGCGCTTGAGACACTCTCCATGGAACCGGTGGTTGCACACCTGAACAGCAGGGATACACACAGAGACACACAGGAACACATTAAGGACAACCAATGGCAATATACAAACCACTTATACATATTTGCAGAATACTCCAAAACCTGACACGCTCGTAGGCACCTTGCAATGATGGGCGATCCCTCCAGCTGAGAATGCGCTGCTTACACTTGTGCTGCTTGACCTGCTGAGGACACATGCATGCATGTCACCCAAGGACAGCTGCCCTGGTCCCTCCTCACCGTAGTGACGATTCCACTGATGTGCTCATCAAGCCGCTCCAGACACACAGGGCACGTTGGCAACTCAGTTGACCCCGCAGGGGGCTCTAGCCACAGCAAAGCAGGTGCAGCAGCAGCTGCTACTGTAACCTCGCTTGCAGGAACTGCAGCAGGGCTTGATGCAGCAACTGCTGCTGCAGCAGGAGTGCCAGCTGCAGCCGCTGCTGCATAGCTTTGCTGGTGATGGATGTTTGCGGTGCCATTGGCTGCTGAACCACTGCTGCTGCTAACTCTGCGCTGCTGGGTATTGCCAAGGCCAGCTGCCGGTGGCTGTTCAGGCACATCTTCAGCAGGCGTGATCTCGCTACTGCTGATGCTACTGTGTGATGCATCTGTTGCCCCAGGCTGACCTGACTTACTGCTTGCGGCTGCATCTGCTGCTACTGTCCCTGCTTTGCTGCTACTGCTGTTAGTTGCCTCTCTAGCCTGGTCGCTGCTTGTGTTTGCTGCTTCAGTGCTGCCTTTGGCCAAAGGCGAGCTACTTTCTATGGCTGCTGCTGTTGGTGGTAGAATTGCTGGTGCTGTAGCTCTGAGTGACGGGCGCCCGCGTGCTGAGATGACCTCGACGCTGCGGACAAACACAAGCCTGCACACGCCCACAGTATCAGCTAAGGGTTGGCATTGTTGGAACGGTTACTCAAATCCAAACTACAAGCAATGCTACTGCAGCAGTGCCTGGCATGAGAGTTGTGATGGCAGCTGAGCACGGAGTTAAACGCTGGCACAGGACACTGGCTAAGGCAAGGCCATGAGCAGGCCTACCTGCAAAGTATGTCTGGTTCAAGGGATGAGAATGGCAGTCCATTGAAGTCACTGTAGAAGCTGTCAGCCTTGTCTTGATCAGGGAATGTCAGGAGCACCATACATACACTGCGTTGGGCGCCTTCACGGCGCAGCACCTGCCAGGAGTTGCAGTAATATATAGAGCAGACACTAAGCCATGCCTCATCGGCAGCCCCTGAATTGGCATCTAGCATGCACATCACTGGCAGTTGCTGATGGATCCCCGTGACCATGTCGAATGCAGCTCTTGATGCGGGATGGTGCAATGGCACACCGGCCTAAAACACCCAGCAGCTGGTCTACACTCGCTGCATTGCAACCAGTTGCTGCTAAAAGCAACAGTCATTGAGGTGCGGCAAATGCTACAGACCTGTATCGCTCGCACTTCGCTAAGGTAGGCGCCAATGAATGAGCAGAAGTGAGCTACTGACATGTCCGCTGGAATGGCCAAACAGCAGACTGTATTGCTGACATCAACCTCCTGGCCAGCAGGCGCCTGCAGCAAGAAAACGCAATGTTTGCTAGGCATCGAATACAGTACAACAAGCCTTGATGACATTACAGAGAGCATCACGTGGAATCCTGAGAAAGATTACCCGCAACAGCCGTAGGAAGGCATGTTGCAGAAGCCCAGCACAGATTCAGAGCAGCACAGCAGGGTGCCGATGTCCAATGGCCATGAGATGCTGCTGCAGCAGGACCCACCTGTGCAGCTGCTCGCTGAAATGCAGATCCTGACTTCTGAAAGGTGCTGGATGAGCCATATGGTGTTGACGTGCGCTTGTAGAGGTGAACAAGCCCTGTGATATGTTCTACACGTGGGTTTCCAACCGAGAACTCCACGAAGTCCGCATCCAAGTTCTCGTGAAATACTTCAGTAAGGTCCTGATCGTCACGCACAAGTTCAGACATCTGTCGCTTGGTCTGTTCAACGACTATGTGGTACATCGAAGCATGCACTCAGTTGCAAGCAATCACAGCCTGTTGAAGCAGCATGTAGCAACAGCTAAGCAAAACAACTGTCGGCCTTCTGCTTCACTTGCGTAGTACGCACTGCACCAGCCCCAGAATCCAGCGGGCCGTGTTACACAAATGACCACCGGAACTGTCAACTGCTGTACGATTTCTCCTGCGCACGGCTCCCAAGGTCGACTTTAATTCAACGTTTGAGTATCGCAGGGATGCTTCTTGAGGTTGAAGTGCACATATATCAAGGTTACCAACCAGCAGCAGGCATCTGAACTCGGAGCTTACCAAAGTCGGGCTGCGTTTGCGTTTCTGGGGAGACATATTAGGTTTACCAACGTGTACTGGCACCTATCCTCCGGACGCAGTCCTCCAGGCTGCCCAGGATCTATCATTCTTGGCTGCCATCATGCTGCAGCAGTAATCTACAGACCCCAACGGCTCTGAAGGCTGTTCTGCGTCGTTTTGTTCAGCACAATGCTGGCCATCAACGTCCCTCAAGCCTATAAGCGGCTGGTTATACTGCTGGCACACATGTTTTACTCTGGCCAGTGTCCCCCGGCCTGGTGGATAGATGCTTCAGAAGGTCCAAAGAAAGAAACGCAAGCAGAGGAAATGCTCGAGGATAAGCGAGCAGCGCAGTTGGCAAGGGAGGCCAAACGCAAAGCTCAGGCAAGCAGCAAGTTGCATCATGCATTACAGGTTGCTAGTGTGGTGTTCATCATTTGGGCCCTGCACTGTGACACTGCCGGCCTTGATTGGTGTAAAAGCTTCCACACTGCAATGCTGTAAGCTGCTACAGCCCAGCTCCAGCAGAGGAGTTGGGACGTGCCTTTACACAGCTGAATTGCACTTCCATTGCAACTGCATACACACCTGCAGCACCTGTCACAACCCCGCAGTCCCGTCCCAGTACCCAATGCATCTGCAGCCCAGTGCTGTTTCTTTTTACAGTCATGAAATTGTTCCTGCGCTTCAGGCCGACACCACTGGCCTTGGCATCATTGTGCTGACTGCTTTGACTGAGCGCCAATGGGTAGAAGAGGATGAGTTTGCTCGAAGCCTCAACCTGCCTCCCAAAATGGTGCGAAAAGCTGTGCGGTTCCTAGAGGAGGTAAGCAGCTGCGAAAGACGCAGAAATCATAGCAAGCAGGGATTATACTATCCTGTGGTGTCTTTGAGGTTTGTTGATTGCAGTTGGCTTGCTAGTTCTGTCTTAAGCTTGCGGCTAATGTACAGAGGCTGCAGGAGTTTGCAGGTGGGCTGTCAGCAGGATCTGTTGGTATGTTATTGCCTTGTTTCAAACCTTCTATTAGCTTTAGAGGTTTACACACACCCTGCATAACAGTATGCACAAATGGTGCATGTTGCTCAGCGGCAGTACTCGCATCTGCATGCAGTGGCTCAACCTGCAACCCTGAATGTCAGTGTTCTTCCATGTGTGCCTGAAGGCAGGACCTATGGTCTCTGCCTGGGCAGCAGCTCGACGGAAACTGTCAAGGTGCGCTGACGCAGTAGTATACTGAGTGTAACTGCTGTAAACCTCTTGTCATATCTGCGCTGTACATCCTGGCATCTGCGCTATGAATCCTGCAGGAGCAGCTCCTTATGCGTGAGCACCGCAAGGAAACAAAACGTGCACGCCGAGAAGAGCGGAATCTGCAAGCTCAAGCCGGCTTACGTGAAGCCAAGGCAGCTCCTGCAGCAGCAGCTGCCGGCCCAGATGGACAGCCCAACGCAGCTGAGCCGGACGAAGAAGAAGCTATCAATGTCGGCCATGTAATTAGCTACTGTGCGTTGGACTACCCCAGGATTGTGGACAGCGTGCGCTGGCGGATAGACACCATCAGGAAGGACTTGCATGTGAGCACTGCTACTGCAGCTGCAGGAACCACCTGGCAAGTCCTTGCAGAAACTGCAGGAGTTGCTCACCATGTGCAAATGTTTCGGCACAGTTACTGTGTACTATGTCCACAGCAATAAGCACTCCAGTTTGCATAGCCATGTTGGCACAGTTGTGCTTTTGAGTCGCTGACTCTGGCTTGTCCCTCAAACTCAATCTTGACTTTACCGGCTTACCTCCTGCAGAGAGAATGTCGAAACAAAAGTGTAGAGCAGCGCTACAAGTGTCCCAACCCCTCCTGTCAGAAGGTGTACACCAGCATGGATGTGTTTGATCTCATGGACATCAAGACCCGCCAGCTCAAGTGCGGCATATGTGAGACAGAAATTGAGCTGATGATGGCTGATGGCACAACAGGAACAGCAGATGAGCGCAAGGAGAGAATAAAGGTAATTGAGGTCATGCACAGACTGCCTTTGACACATCACACCATGGCTACATGGTTCAATGTGTGCATACACATGCACTGGTGTTGCTGTAGTAAGGCTGTGATTGTTGAAAGATTGGTGTCTGAGCTCTGCACCTGTGTACAACCTGCCACTGACACAGAGGTGCGAGGTGGGACCTGCTTCCTGCTGCTTGTTTCTTCCTTCCTGTATGTCCTCCATCTGGCGCACATCTCAACAAATGTTCCACCATGCCTGTTCCTGCAGCGCGCCAAGCAGCTCTTGCAGCAATATGACACAATGTTGGGCCCGTTAATACAGCAGCTGAACAACATAGAGAGCATCACAGCTCCTGACTTCAGCAACTACCACACCTGGCTGGCGAACCAGGCAGCTGTCAGAAGCCATATAGCAGGTGAGCTCTCGCCTGGTGGTGCTGGTATTGCCTGTAGACAGCTGAGTTTGTTTCTCTGCGGAAACACTGGGGCATTAATGCCAGCACAAATCTGCGGCTGTTCAGGTCTCGTCTCATACCCGGCATGCCATGCCAGAGCTTGCCCATTTCTTGTTGTAACCATCTGCTAACTGTGCAAAGTTTATACTGACAGTGTATGTTGGACTACTTTATTTTGCGTGTCAGTACATATAGCACCACTGCAGGCTCAATGTGACTATCTGCAACCTTGCTGCTGTTATGATGTTTTTGCAGCTATTGAAAAAGGCACGGCCAATGGTTCAAGAGCAAACGGTCCTGCACCCAAGCCAGCTTTCACAGCAAACACACAAGTTGTGCTCAGCTTTGACAACCACCCAGCTGATGGAGCTGGCAGTAGTGCTGGACCTGCAGCAGCTGCTGCAGGGGCTGCAGTACTGCCTGGTGCAGCAGGTTCAGGTGCAGGGGCAGGTGGTGGTGCTAAGCCTCTGCCGCCATTCCTGCAGAGTGGACTCGCTAGCAGCGCCAAGCCGGTAGGTGCAAGTATACTGTCTCAGCAGCTGACTGCAGGTCAAGTTTGCATACGCAGTTGCTTGCAGTTGCACCACAGGAAGATCCTTCATGAGCCGGGGTGCATGCAATGCTCAAGAAGTTGCTTTGGTGCATGATATAGAGTTGGATGCTCTTGCTATATCCTGCTGTGTACTCGCAAGGTACAGCTAGGAAGTTTAGGCCAACTTTGTGTCTGTGCTTACGCTCTTGTTCTGTCTGTTGTTTGTGTGGACAAAAGGCGCAAGCTCCAGCTAGGAAGCCCCTGCCTCCCTGGCTCATGTCAAGTCTATTGAAGCAGCAGCAGCAACAACAGCAGCAACACCCTGGCGTGGTCGGCTTGCCCGGCTTGGAACCCAGTAGCGGCTTGCAGAATGGCGACATGCTGGGTGTGAAGGCTGACCCAGAACAGAAGCTTGAACTCAAGCCTGACGTCAAGGTTGATATGAAGTCAGAGTCAGCAATGAAGCAGGTGAGTTAGCTGATGTTGATAGTAAGCGACTTGCCAAGTTGCTTGAGCGTTCTTAGGACAGCAGGTGTCATTCTGACTGAGCATTCTGCACAGCAGCATGCTATGACAAGTTAGTAATCACATATCACACGTATTGAGCCACAGTTGCAGTGATGGATCCGTTATGGCTGGATGATTTGCTGCACAACAGTGCGGCAATGAGTGAGCAGTGCAGTCACCAACTGCCTATGCAGTATGTGATACTCATGGGTTGCTGCCAGCCTGCACATAACAGTGACGGCTAAGACATGTTGGGCCTAGGAGCTGCACATGCAACAACCAGTGTCATCTTGGCCAAGCAGCAAGCATCAGCCTGTTGCTGTGCAACAGATTGAGCAGCTCTTGGTGGCCAACGTGTTGTTGAGCTTGCCTTGCTTTGCTCCCACTACAGGACCCTGGCATTCTTCTAGATGCAGATGATGACGATTGGGCGAAGGATGCACTTGTTGCAACACCAGCAGGAGCGCCAAGCAGTCTTGTTGCTGCACCTGAAGCTGCTGCCGAAGAAGAGGAAGATTGGGAGGATGTTTAGTGAGCTTTGTCATATGCATCGTGCTTATCAAGTATGCTACAGCTTCATAAGGGGTCAGTCCAGCAGGCATGGCAAATGGCTGTCCTGGGGCTGTGGAAGACTGGGTCCAATGTCTCTTCTCATAAAAGCAAAGTCGCGTCGAGTGTACAGTCAGTCGTTGATGCTAGCAATGAAGACATGGCATAGTGGTAGCTAGCGCAGGTGTAGCGCAGTGGCCTGTTCAACGGATGGCAAGGATGACAGCCTGGTATCCGCGTTGAAAACATTTGTATGGGCGGCTTTGTTGGAACTTGTTTCCAATAGCCAAGAGTGCGCGACTTCTTCGGGCTTGTGCGTATGCTGATGGGGCCTGCTTGCGGCGTTGTTGATAACTATCAGCCTGGCGACACTGATGTGTATGAGCCTTTATTGTGCGAATAGGACCTTGAACACCAACCGCTGGGGGCGGAGCGCTCCGTTTTTCAGGTACCTGCCTTGTCGGGCCGTGTCCCCGGTAGTCAACCCCCAGGTCTGCAGAGGGGTTGGCCTCAGAGTCCAAAGCACAAACCAAAGCAAGGCTATGATTTGACAGCGGCCCTGATCGTGATCTTTGAAGTCCAAGGTTTGTTGCCTGAGCACGGATACGCATTTCCCGCACGGACAGGAAAACCTCCGACACCACAGCGACTTTGCACTAAGGTCGCTTTGCAAAGGTGTGCTGCCGTAATGTAGAGCTATCAAGGCTTGCAACTCCTTCACACTTCTTGCAGGAAACTGCCACGGCAACATGTTGAGTCTGTCACACAGGACGAAGGCAGCCAGTGCGACGTCAAACGCCTGCCGCATGCGACCTGCCATTGCAGTTACGCATCATACAGGCCGGAGGCACACGCGAACATGCAATGCGCTGCAGCCTACCAAAAGTGAGTGTGGCTGCCTGACCAGTTCGCCATACTGCCCGGTCACTTGAGCTTGAGCTCGAGCTTGCAAGCTTCTATGGACTGCAGTAATCGATGACTATCTGATCAGCCCCTTCAAAGCTTGCTGGGCAGCCACGACTGCGCATTGCCATGCCACCAATGTCTGTCCAAGCATTGCACAGCCCTAGCAGTACTAGTATGCGGGACGGTTGATAGACAGCAGGCTTACAGCTTGTTCCACTTGTGACCAGCCCAGCATGACTGCCAGCTCAGAGCTGAAGGTCGCTGCTCACTATATCAACTGATACCACTGTTAACCGAGTACTACGGGCTTCTACACCAAGCCGCTGAAATGCCCAAGTCATTTGCACTGCAGGCCGTGCAGCTCAACCCTCTGCTGGAGCTCTGAGCCCCGCCAATCTCATATCAGAGCTTCAAGGCAACATACAAGCAGCAGCGGCCAAGCTCGCAGCACAGACGTCGGATCAGCACTCAGGCAACAAACCCTCTCTGAGCTTGCGTCCCATTACCACACATGTCAATGTCCTGATTACTGGCAGCATCCATCATGTGGGGAAAATCCCTTACTACAAACTGACAACAGAGGCAACCAAAGATGGTGCATCTCATCAGGCTGCAAGCATACCAGACGCTCATGGATGCTTCAGCAAGGACCCTTCAGCTTGGGCCTCAGCTCTGGAGCCAGTGTTGCTGCCTGAAGCATGTCGTGAGATGGTGTACACCTTCCAGGTGGATATACTGCTTCGTTGCAAGCAGCCGCAATAGTGACTGGCTTGCTTGTTTGGACTTTTGTTTCAAGCATCATCAATGGTGGTGCTGCGTTCGTCACAGCTTTGGTCAGGCAAGTTAATCGGCATCATGTCCTGACAGCAGTTGGTTGCAAACTAGCATGTGCATGTGATACTGTGTATGCTTCCTACCAGCTGTGCTTTTTCAAACCTGACATTGTACCAGACTGCTACTGTGTCACCTTGAGTTGCTTATTCACAATTCTCGCAACTGCCCATGCATTGGCTCAAAACGACTTGCCAGTTGTAACATTTGCAGGATACCCCCCGGCAGGGTGCCGCACTGGACTCTGGACTCCATCTTGAATGCTTGCTGAGCTATGTTCTGGGTCAACAAGCCAAGGACTACAAGCAGCTTGGTGGCTGCAGGGGCATTCACAAGTGAGAGGATGTCATGAAACATCAGGCAACACACGCCGGCCAGCATTTAGTGTGTTATGACTGGGAACTACACATGCAAATCTCAAGCAAACCTGTTTATTATTCTCAGGGGAATCACTTGATGCCTGTGCATCTACACACGATGGGTGGAATATGCAGAAACAGCAGCAGCTACAAATGAAATACGTAGCTCCAGCTTCACGGATTGCAGCTGGGCCTTGTCCTTCCAGAATTGAATTTGTAGTAGCTTTGAGGCGCGGGGCTGATGGCCGCTAGGCTATGGCGAACTGGTGTAAACTGTCATTACAGCAGCTGTGCCACTTTCTGCCTGTCATCACGCTTGCATAAGCAGTGTGAAGGGTATGTATCACCAAGCCAAGACACTACTGTTGCTTCCAGGGCAGTACTGTGTGTCAGGTATGCTGTTTTCCGTCATCCAAATGCATTACCCCAGGGACGCTTGCCTTCCGCTGTTGAATATGTATCTGCAGGAGCATCGCATGTGGCTGTTTGCAGCACAGTCCCACGGTGTGCATATACCATCTACCACCAGAAGGCCCCTCCCGCGTGGATCTTGTAATCCTGTCAGCGCTGAGTCAGCATGTTGCCATACTGCCTGTCATCTGTGCCTCGGGGCTCACAGAGGCAGAAGGGCAAGCTGCACAGAAACTTGTGGCTGATTTGCTGGCTGAAGCAGGCAAATATGTGGAGGGCGCTGGTTCCATCGAGACGTTCAAGTGAGCAACACCACTTCATGTTATGCATGTTGTGGCTGGTTCGCATGTTCTGTCTATGGGTGTTACTCAGCCGGTGTTGTCAAGCCTACAGTTTGTGCCAACAGTGGCGCAAAGACGTAGCGGTGTTTCAATTGTTTATGACGCTGATGCTATGGTGTTGTGGTATGATTCATTGTCATTGTAGTCGCATGTTATGGCACGCGTATGCAATTGGTGTCATCTGTACGAGTGCCACAACTATGCCAAGATGCTGAGCCCCTGCAGTGCACTGTACCATCTTAACACAGCCAACCAAAGGATCAGTATACTCACACTTGGTACTGCAACAGATGCTTGTTACCAGCCGTGCGCGCACATTCATGCGCACAAATTGAGCGCGCGTCATACTCACACACGCAACGAGCCTCGCAAAGGCGTTGTCCACTATGTGGATCTTGCACTTCAAGTCTGTAGTGGTTGAGCTTTTGCATTGCTGTTGTAGGCTGCCAAAGGCTGATGATGGACCTTGTGAGATGCCTCTGTTGCTGCAAGGTGATGCCCCCTTGGAGACCATTGTGAAGTGGCTCATGACAGACCCGGTGGGTGCATACACTGAGTGCTCGACTTGGTTTCTATCTATTCCATCCTGTTGGTCCAAACACTGTTGCCATTGGGGAGTATCGCTTTGGATGGTGAAGAAGCCTCTCTCTCCTCCCCCCCTCTCTTTCTGCCTCGTATGAGCTATTGCACACACACCTGCTTGGCAGATCAGGGCTGTGCGACAAGTTGAGAAGCCTACGACCCTGAGATTGTCTGACATTGTCTGGTATATGCTCTGGTCATGCTTGAGCAACAAAACTGTCTGAGACCAAAAGCCCTTCTACAATTGCTCTATCTAGCTCCCTCCTGGACCATACACTATTACACAAGAATGTTGTAGCCGTCTGTATCCGGTGTTGTATGTTGCTTTGTGTTTGGGCCATCTGGTGGTCAATATCGGGCATCCCATCAGGGATGTCGTTCGATCAATATGGCATTCGTTCGGCATAATGTGGATTTCCACATATTCAAACTTGTGCCCGTGCTTGGCTTGTTAATGTCGCTGCTTGCAGGTCTACGACATGCTGGATCATGCTTGGGACAAGTACAACATATTTTGTGAGAGCTATGAGCAGCAAGGCAAAAATGTGAAGGACTTGGTAGCAGACCAGTTTGCTGCCATAAGGCAGCTGGGCAATAATCCTAGGCCTGAAGTTGACACCCTGATCCAGCTGCGGAAACGTTCGCAACTGCTGGCAGTGCTGCAAAAGGTGGCTCAGGACTCTTACTTTCGCAATGACAGTCTTAGCAGCATCTGTAATGCCGATTATGTGCTACAGAACAGGCCAAAGTTGTTCACAGATTGTGGTTTTGATGTCCGCAAAGATGCTGAATGGATCAGGGAGAATTGGTTCCGCCAAAATCGAATCTATCGCCTGTGCTAGGTACGTCTTGTCATGGTTCCGCCAGAGGCAGTCTATGTCAATATGGACAGCTTATGCGACAAGACACAGTCAGCATGCTGGCATGGTTGCTTGGATTGGTGTGTCTGGTGATGCTGGAATGCAAGGAGCACATACCGTGAGAGCATGATTGCTATGAGCCACGTGAGGTGTTGTACATGCACACGTAATATGCAACACTCTGGTGCTCATGATCCTTCAAGTGGTTGCAGGTGATATCGCTTATTACAGTATTACGCCATGTGGTCATGTTCTGCAGTACCTTGTTGGTGCGAACTACTGCGTAAGACGGTGACAGCGTATTCACATGTAACTTGCCTCTCTCTCTCTCTCTCTCTCTCTCTCTGTCTCTCTCTGTCTCTCTCTGTCTCTCTCTCTCTCTCTCTCTCTCTCTCTCTCTCTCTCTCTCTATGAACCTACCCAAGCAGGATATCCGCATTGATTTGAGATATGTGTTCACGGGAGTGGATTGTGCTGTATTCCTGACAAAGAGACCCAGAGGGCCACAGGCAACTGTGCAGGCTGGCACTATGCTTTCAAGAGTTATCGGCGCCATTGTAAGCCATGGAGTTGTGCCACCTTCATTTTCAGGGTTTCTGACCCATCGTACTGTGCGCAACAGTAGCGCCGCTACTCATAGTTAATGGCCCTAACATGAATTTCTTAGTAAGCACTGCCCATGGCACAGTGCACATTTGTGGCTGCAGTTGCAGCATTGCGCATGTTACCAGTGATTACAGTATTAGTTGCGTCAAATTATATGTTCTAGATAGTGAGGGCTTCTCAGATGCATGCCGGTCAACCAACGTTGTGCCTGATCAGTTCTAGGTTGCATGTGCCACTCGGTCGTAGCCATGTCACTGCTCAAACTCCCGAAAGGAATGAGCTCCAGGTGGATCTACCTCTCTATAGAGGGGCATTTGGCCAAAGGTCCCACCATTGTGCTTGCTCCTATCACATAGCCGCCATCAGAATCCGGCACTTCCAACAACTGGAGCAAGAATGCCGGCTTTCTTACTGAAGAGATGGCCCATCTCTGGCAGCACTTTGCGTGTAACACGATAAGATTGGACACGTGTAGCACCGGTCTGACAGGTTCAGGGTATCGGCCGCAGGCAGACTGTCAATGCCATATATAATGGGTTTTGGGTTTCCTCCATCATTGTCAACTGCGAATTGCAAACAGTGGCAGCCAATGTTTGCGTTGCTGGCAGATCGACGAGCTTGCTTCCGGAGTACGCTGCTGGGTTGCCGTGGTGTTCAACGTGTCAGCCGCACCAAAAGCACATTAATAAGTGTGAAGCAGTGTAACTTTGGTCGCTATCAATTGCTCTATAATCAAACGGTGCACTAAACCATGCGGGGCCCGTGTACTTGAGAAGCCCACATGGCGATCCATAGCCTGTGGCTTCAATCACCAGGATGATGCTGTGCACAGCGTTGCTGGCACAATTTCTCGGTAGGTTACATCGTCAGCACGTCGATCTGTGGCACAACGGCGTGTATGGCAACATCGCACACCAAATTCAGGTGGTGCAAGCAGTACTAGTAGGCACGAATTCGCTTCGAAGCTCCATACATGAAACATGCTCTCGCCGCATCAAAACCATGCCAGACATACATTTCCAATCGGCAAGTTACACTGATCCGTATTGACATGTGTACTTAGCATACACCATTCTGCACAGCAACTGCACAACCACGTATGTATAACCGCCAGACTGAAGTGCTACAGCACCGTGATAGTATCATCTGCCAGCCACAAACATCGCTCAGCATGATCATTATGCAACGATGGAGGCACAAACCAGAACTCGACGAATCTGCAGGTTATTCCAGTGTGTGGATATTCCAATGTGTAACCTGACAACAATGGAGAAGATGACTCAACATGCCAAAGCTGATCCAAACCAAACATGTCTGCAATGCTGCATCCCTGTGTATGCGCCAATGACTTTTGTGGACGTAAATGTTCCTAAATCAATGTTGACCTGCAAACATCTGGCAATATATGCAACACACCTCACCAACACTCAGTGAGCCATGATGGATGCTTGCAGGCATGATTGGTGTGCAAACATCACAATCAAACATGCTGCAACCACGACCAAGACAAGCACGCATAAAACAGCCCGCCTTCCAGGCACTATCTGATTGCATATGCCACAATGCATTGTGCTGTACCCGAGAGAGACCAGACCACAGTCAGCGATCATAAAAGCAACAGCAAACGGCCCAAAGCAGCGAGGGCATCCTCATCATGCATGCCATGTCACAATGCTACTACGAGGCCTCTGCCATCAGCTGTGTAGATTGCACGCAACACTACAAGACCTCTGACATCAGATGTTGCCATTGTTGCACGCAACACAATGAACAAAATATCATCAGCACTGGGTGTGCTACAACAAAATTGCTTCCATATCCTTTGTATAGCAAAAGCCAACAGCATATCAACGATACTACAGACACTGCAGATACCGCCCTTGACCACCATAAGGCTCCTGACGCCTTGACACATGCAGGACATACAAAGTCACATCAAGGCCAATCAGCAATACCAGGTTGTGCCAACACACCACAGGCAAAGTTGGCTTCCACATGTCAGCATTGGCTCTGAACATATGCCAGTGAACAGAGACAAAGTATGATAATCACTGGGCAAATCAAGACAAACTGCATCTTGCAACACCGCCGTATGCCACACACAGCATCCTACATACACAAGTGCTCCGGAACTGTATGAAGCGGCAATGAGTGTGTAACATGCTTGTACGTAATGCGAAGCAAGCCCGACAAGACTGCACTGGTGCAGCACACGCGCCTGAGGAGTACAGACAGTCAAGACAGCCAAATTACCTGTCTCTCACTTGCAGCGGATGAACAATCATATGCCCTACACCATGCATTGACATTCATATTCAGACGGTTCAAGTCCATAAGAGTGTTGCAGTCACACCATGCAGTGAACCGCAGGCTGCAAACTGCGCCATTAACGCAGCTGATGTGCAGGCAAAGCCAGTGCAATCCTCTCCACCACCATGTGCTGCTTGAAAAGCAAGACACTTTCCAGATACTTCAGCCCATCACATTCAGCACTGATCCAGCCTGTAGATCGACAAAGCATAGGCCATTCTCGGTCCTGCAAAAGCAGGCCATCAGCAATCCCCGCCACAAATCGCCACAGAACATGCACCACCATCAGCTGACAAGCCAATACTGCCATTGAGCCAGCACAAGACTACCGGCTGCATCACAAGGTGGCCTCAGATAGCACCTGCACCTTGTAAGGTGCCCCGCACACTCCACTGTGCTACAAGCCATGGATGGCACAGTCAGGCAGGGTGAATGCTACAAGAGCAACCAAACACAGTCATTCAGTACAAAACCTTCAAGCAAGACATGTGCCAAAGCAACAAAGCAAACAACTACGATAGCAAGCATACTGCTATTGTCAGTTAACCAGTGGCACATAAAACACCAAGGGAGAACAAGAGCAGCTCAGCTGCACAACAGAGTATGCCACATGCCATAACAGCAATGATCAGCATTTCACGCAGCACCCAGTAGCATGCTGTCAGATATATGGATAGTATCAAAACAAACATTATGGAGACACTGAGCAGCAAAAATACGACTATGACATCAGCATCTGCAGCAGAAAGGCACCAGAATGCGAGTACTGGCGCTCTGCAGTCTGTAAACGCGACCGCCACCTGCAAGCATAGGCGAGGGCACACACGAGATTATATTGTGCTGGGCAGTTTCAACTCCATCTTATTGCAACAGGAAAACAATACATTGCCAATGCACATAGTCTCAACAGCATGAACTGGTTCAGACATCATGAACTGGTTCCAAACAAGTGGCCTGCAAGTCCCTGGCACCAACAGACCTGTTCAAAACTAATCCAACACACTACCTCGGCATCAGAAAACAACCTGCCAGGGCTGTCTTGCTCACAGCGCCCATCACAATTAGGAGTATACACAAATCATACCAAGGCCCGCCATTTGCGGCCAACAGTACATTGGGGTACTGGGATATGCAAATGCATGCATCTGCATAAGCCAGCATAGTGGCTATGCACACAGGAACAGTATTCGCATTGAACTAAACCAAGGTTCAAGGACCTGAACCACAGAACAGACTGCCAGACCTCCAGAACAGCGACCCTTGGGTTGAACAATTTGCGATCGGCTAACAGGCCGCAGACTCATCTGTAAGGCCCGGTAAAAATGGCCCACAGGCAAAATAACATGGTACCAACCATTGAATCATTGAACAGCGATTGCTATAGCCACAGCGATTGGCCAGACCTGATAACATTGATGTGCAAGCAAGATAGATTGATAAACAACCTGCACATCGAGGAGACATTGGCTGATGAAGATACAACCAGTCGACACAGATCCACGTGTCAAAGAAACAAGCCATATCTGCACAGCTGCAACCTGTAATACAGCTACTAACGCATACATGCTTTTGACAGGCTCAAAGTGACTTGATAGTCACCGGCTACCAATCCATGAGTATGCTTTCACAATGTGCATCGTCACATTGAAATCTCAAAGCAGAATGCTCAGCCCAAACAAGAGAGAACAACATGTACAGATGATTTGGGAATTTGCTTCTACTGGCCGCCACGTGCCATACATACGACAACATATCTGGGCTCGACTGAGCATGTAGGGTGCTTTGATTCAAAGCGTGACAGCCACAAAGAGGCCTAGCAACCCTGAGCGTAACTCAAACAAGCTTGGCTGTTGCTGCAGTGCTCAGCCTGGGCCTGCAAAAGCAACTGCAGGCCTGGAAGCCCTTACTGTGGCAGC
>NSMO01000664.1:0-11666 GCA_002588565.1 Coelastrella sp. UTEX B 3026
AGGTTGTTCTGGGTCAGTACTGCATTGGGTCAGCACTGTGTTACCGACGTATTACACATGTTAAGTGACTGGGAGTTGCTGACTTGCCATGATTGCATGCTGTTTGAGTTTTTGTGATCCATTGATCACCAGCCCTGTTGAACGGCTGAGTGCTTGCAACCTCGGGGCCAGGCTGCCGGCAGAGGGCATCATCACAATACATGAGACCATGTCATGTAGCACTGTATTGCCTGGCTATTGTCCAGGGCTGGGATCGTATTACTGTTGATTGCTTGTTGCACTTCCTGGTTGCTGTTGCTGCTATGCAGAGCAACAGCAAGGGCTTGCATACTATCTTCTCAACCACTGGTTGTTCCTGGTCCACGCTGCTACCTACACTCTGAGCAAGGTGGCGGGACTCAGTGACTGGAAGCCTGTGAAAGAGGACACCTACGAGCTGGCGCCCTTCACCAGTTGCTGCACGTGCCAGGCAGGTACCAGCAGCCTTCATCCAAGATATTCGTGCCCGAGGTCCGCGGAGTGCACTCGATCACGTGATCGACGCAAGCCTTGACGCGGTGGCAACGCTCCGTTGCGCAGACTACATCAGCAGCTAGCAAGCTGAATGGCCCATTTTTTTTGCCACGCAGCACCATACAGGCACATGACGGGTACTCGGTGAGCTGTCAGGTCCCAGAAGCTGGCGTTGGTGGCAGTGCGGGAGTGACCGGTTACGAGGTGAGTCCACCGGCGGGCTCAGCGGTGTGTCCGTCTGATGACGTTCCAGTTTACCCCTTTACCGATAGACATGTATTTAAACCATTTGCACGCTGCAAGGCGCTGATCGGTAGTTTCGGTGATAGTGCGAATGCGACATCAAAGGCCGGAGCAGCAAGATTGACCGGGCTGCTTGTGCATTTGTGGTGCATTTGACACTATGGCAGCCCGAGCAGCAGCAGCGCTTGTGCTGCTGCTGGCGGGAGCTTTGATTGCGGGTAAGGCTGAAGCCACCAGTGCCTGTAGCACTGTCGCAGCAGCGCGCTTTATTCCTGGTCACGTTGTTCGTCACTGCCAACCGCTCGGCAGTGCCTCACGCGCATCGAAATATAAAGCCGTTTCTGGGAAAGGCGTCGCAGTCGTGTGGGAGTGGTTTCCGCAATAGCAGTCGGTGCTCTAACAAACGAGTCATCCCGTCATGCCAGCTGGCGTGCACCCGACGGGAATGGCAGGTCACCGTCGTCCTCCGTCAATCAGCGCTTGACGTTTCCACTGTCTGCTGTAGGTGGCCAGGATGTCCAGCAGCCCCGCAAGCTCCTTGGCTACAGCAAGTATGGAGGCAAGGACCAGTTCATCCAGCAATTCTTTACAGCAGTACAGTCGAAGCACCAGGCGTTCATGCAAAGTAAGATGGCTCCGACCCCGGTGCCTGTGCCGACCCCAGTTCCAGTACCGACACCGGTACCAGTGCCAACACCAGGACCGGTGCCAACACCAGTACCCCCACCCCCACCACCGCCACCACCCCCTCCACCACCACCACCTCCTCCGGTAAGCCGCAGGAAACGTGGCACTGTGCCAAGCTACATCGCGTGTGCAGTTTGGCAGTGCAATGTAGGCCTGGGTCTTATGCCATCACAAGACTTGCTGTCAGGTTTATTTCCATTATACGCTTAGGAAACATACAGACAAGTGACAAGAGCTTTTAGACTTGGACTGCAAGCTGGCTGCAGTATGCAGGCCAATGCCGGTGCAGCCTCAGTTTGTTTCAGTTGCCTTAGAGGATACTGTTTGAGACAGCAGAAATACCAAATTTCTACCGTTCCTTTCTGGATACAAAGCTGGTGTGTCTCATGCTGATGGTACTATTCTGTGACCTGCAGAGCCCTCCGCCACCACCACCATCACCACCGCCACCGCCCCCTCCACCACCGGTGGGTATCAGGTTCAAGTTCTGCTGACTACCCACTATTGCGTGTTCACTGGCATAACCATGTTCCCTGTAACCAGCCATATGTCCAGTCTACTGTGTTTGAGCTGTACCTCTCAGCAAGTGCTGCGCAGCTCAGTGCCTTCGGGTGATCTGCATTTACACACCTGGCCTTACTCAGCACCTAGATAAGTGGCTTGCAAGCATCAAGAAACCTGGCACCTTCTGCTGTTAGTGACTAAAGGTGAACGTGTGTGTTTTCTGCAGAGCCCACCACCACCGCCCCCCTCACCACCCCCACCACCCCCACCACCTCCACCGGTAAGTGCTTGTTGCTGTGTCAGTTACGGCAGCTAGGCCTGTAGCCCGAGGCTTGTTCAAGGTACCACACGAACAGCAACATTGGGCATGCCTGCAACGCTGCTGAACTGGGTATGTGGCTTGAGTTGCTCACGCTGTTGTGCACGATGGCAATATGACGGTGACCTTCTTATGCTACTGCGCCATTTTGCGCGCATGCTGAGCTCCTGCTTGAGCCTGCAATAGCCCCACTTAGCAAGCAACCCAGTGACACCACTTCAGTGAAGGTTCTCATAAGGGGCTGATAACCGCAATGCCGACAAAAATTGCTTTCACCGCTGTATCCTGTCTTTTGTCTTGCAGAGCCCACCACCACCACCGCCGCCGCCACCACCACCACCACCACCAAGCCCGGTGAGTTTGGCAGCACTTGCAGCTGAAGTGTCATCTGTCGTAAGGGCATCCATATGGATATCTACAATACAAATCACAGGGGCTTGTGCCGTGCATGTTTGTTGCATGTCATCTACAGCAGTGCCTGTGGAGCTTGCAGATCAGATAGTGCTGTGGCAGAGCCTAGGTTGAATTGCGTGACTACTGGCAGAATGCATTATGATGCATGGTGCTCAGCATCGGCTGGGTTGCTTGATGATATTGCTGAAATGGGCTTCTGACATTAGCATTCTGTGCTGTGTGATTGTCATCATGCAGCCTCCTCCTGAGGTTCAGACAGAGTTTGTTCCCACACCAGTAAGTGCCCCTGCTGCCTGTGCTGTAGCGGAATAATGTTATTTCGCTTTGAGCTAGCAGAGAGCATATAGCTGGTGGCACAGTTGAAGACAACACATAACATGAAGTTCAGCAGCATGATGAGTGCCTGGTATTGTATGGATTGGCTTGCCTCCAGCATGCGTAGAACTCATGATGGCCACGCCAAGTGAAATCCACTGCATCAAACACATCAAGATTGTACGTTGCGCCACACCAGCAACACAAGATGTTCTCAAGCTGAGCACAGCATCAGCCAACTGCTGTCTGGAGCTGGACAGCCGTGTTGCCCGCTGGTCGGTCACTCCAGCAGTTATCACCCCATGGCCACTTCTCACTCCTGCTCTGCTGCCTGCAGTCTCCTCCTCCCCCACCCAAGCAAGAGTATGAGTACGAGCCCCCTCCCCCGCCACCCTGCTGTGAAGGCAAAGAGTGTTCCTGCAGCCCCCCTCCACCACCTTGCTGTGAGGGACAGGGCTGCAGCTGTGAGAGCCCTCCTGCTAAAGGCAAAATGGTCACTGTGGTGGTACAGACTGATGGCCACAGCAAGTCCGGCAAGTGAGGGAGTATCAATGACATTATAGTGTTGAGGGGTATCCCATGAACCCGTTACCACTAGTTGGCAGTTGAAGCTATTGATAGACTTCTGATTTGGCGTTGGCCACAGGGTTGGGGGTTTTGTCGTGTGCAGTGCACACGCAGTTGGGTGTTGATCTGGGTGTAGGGGCTACTTGCATGTTGCTGATTGACAAAAGTTGCAGTCCTGTGACAGCAGCTTGTTGCAAGGTTGTCCCTACTTGAATAGCTATAGAGTACTTGTGTGGATAATGGCAGGTGGGGTGTACACGACCCAGGGTGTGCTTGGGGTCATGGCTTGACAGCAGGTGGGATTGATATGTGGTTCATATGCGATGTCATGTTGCCTATCTACTGCGTTTGTCGGCCAACTGCTGTTTGTTGACTTGGTCACACGGACTAGTGCTGCTGCTTAAGCTCGGCTGCTGGCTACTGGGTTTGTACATAATTGATTAATTAAGTGGTATCGACGATAAATCCTTGATGCATTTATTGACGTGAGTACTAGTGTGCAGGCAATCTGACGGCCAGTGTCCCAGATGGAAAGATCAGAGTTGTGCGAAACCGCTCGACTCCTGAATACTCGGCGTCAAAACTGAGCTGGTGTTTAGAAGCAAGCAAATATAGCGACGAAGCACCCACAAGAGCCATATGGATATCACCACCGACACCGACCCGACCAAGCTCACTGGATCACGGTTTTATACCGCCGACAAGGAGTACATTGGTTATAAGCGAGCTCAGTGGCAAGCACTCAGATGCTTTGCGCACGATGTACAAAACCGAACACGGACCGAGCCCGGCAATCCGCAGTGTTCGACCGACGAGGGTCCGGTATGCAAACGGTTAGCTGCAACTTTCACATCCAGCCGTTCATAAATTGCAACAAGACTGCCTCTTGATATCAAGTCAGCAGCAGGTCCGTCGCCTATACCAACACAGGTGTAAGCATAGACCAATCGCTCATCGGCGATGATCTATCCCACGCGCACGCTGCTAGGTCGGCTGGTCACACCAAAACCCTCACGTTGCACCATATTAGCATTCTGTCTGTCATTCTGCGTTGCATCTTCTGATACAAATCATCAGTTTCCCAGCTATCTGCGGCCTCTGACAAGCAACCTCCTGTGTCCCACCCGAGGGTCCAGCTGCTCACCAGGTGGGACAGGTTGGAAGTTCTCCAGGTTGTCTGTGGCAGCGGCACAACAGACACCGCCAAAGGAATTACTGAGCGACATTGTCCCAAGCTGGGGATGAAATTGACATGGGCTGCGCCAAGATGCAAGCACAGTGTGAAGCAGCCGTACAGGAGAGCACAGAACTTGAACGCTGATGTGATAACATAGTGTTCCACTGCAAACTGCACTGTACCTGTGCCACTTGCTCCGTTAGTGCCCTGGCCGTAAGCTACCCGCAGGTTGTCCACCAAGGCCTGGTTTGCCACCAGCAATGAGAATGTTGTTGAGCCGATGTGTCCAAGGGGTGCTGGGGGTGGAGGAGCGCCACTGGGAGGATGAGGACGACATAACATGTAGCCTGCACAACCAACGAATGCCAAGCATCAATAGGTGGGGTTTTCAAAGCCTCCATCGGAGCTGGGGCAGGCACCACTTGTAACCACAGGTTATCTGACAGCAACTGCTGTAGTATACATGAAGCTGCTATGCAACCCCAACAGAGGCGCATGAAAGATCCAAGCTAAAGCAGTGCCGCCCTGTTTACTGTGCACTTGCGTGCCAATTTTGGTTAGCACACAGCTAGGCATGGTATTACTGCTGTGAGAGGCTACTGTGCCATGCCAGCCCGGTCTGACAAAGCCTGTACTCCATTATGAGTATATGATATACCATGTTAAGTCAAGGTTCATTGTGGTGTGTTGCTGGCAATGATGCGCTGGACACTGCATGTCAGCAATTGTCACATATCAACAGTGACCCCATCCTGACCTGGTATGCAGTCCTTTCTTGGCGTCTCAAAGTGGTCCGCTGTTGTCACCATCAGCAGCCAGCACGGTCAAGCCATGACGTCAATGAATTGGTTACGTGTAAGTCGTGTTGAGAGTCCACCCACATTGGGGTGGATTAGGGTGTTCAAGGCTGCCAAAGATAAAGCTTGGCACCGTGCCCCACAAAGACAGCAACAGCCCGCAGTGGCAATGACCCACAAAATGCACAGCTCAAGCACGCAGGGTGGCCACCGCCGGGAGGTTCAGCAGCTGCAGCATGCACAAGACCCTTACCACTCACTGCCACAATAAGCGCGCAGCACCACAACACACTGCGCAGCACCATTGTTTGCTGAGCTCGAGCGGAATCAGCTGACCTCCCAGCCCGAATCTCAACCTCCCTTTGCACTGGACACCGAGACAGCAAATTGACGATCCTGGCCACGTCCACAATACGAATGCTCAAGATTGAAGGCTGCAAGGCCTGCATCCTGCTTAGCAGGATTGCCGATTACCACCCGTTGCAGGCGCAGCGACTGCCGTTACCTGCGACGGTAGAAGGGTCCGTCCGTCGGATACTCAAACGAACCAACGCTGCTGACCCAGTCAGGGACTAGCTTAGCGTCACGAATGACAGTGCACTATTCGCTCGCTTGCGGGTCATCGTCTGAATCTACAGGTGGTGCAGGTGTTTGAAAGTTGACCGGCTAGGTAATTGACCAGCAGTGCAATCGCGCCATAAGTAGCTAGACGGGTCCATGTAATGCTTGTTTTCTAGCGCATGGTGCTAACAATGCGTCCTTTTGAACGAGCAACAGCGCACCACACAAAGCAGACGAAGGTTGGCCTGCAGATGGTATTCGTAGCCAGCACTCGATGTGGTCAACTTGGGCTACAAGCTCTGTCAGCCATCATATATCGCTTGTCGCTGAATAAAAGTTACGAAGCTGCACACTCTGACATGAGACGCTTTGCATCACAACGCAGCCTGCCAAAGACGGCACTGCAACAGCCTGGCAAGCCAGTGACTGTCTTGTTGCTGCCCAGAGGTTGTTATCCTGAAGGTGTCAAACAGTAGGTCCCCATCTACACAATTGAATGGCAATTCCTCCTCTGCTTCCTGCTGCTCAGCTGCTGCCCTCGCACTCCTTACTCGCCTGTAGTTTCTGTATGACGAGGTGGGGCCCATTTTTTGCAACTGCTGCAGTGACCGCCCATCACTGTCACTAGGCTGCAGCCGAAGCAATGCAGGCTGTGGTTCATTGTGCTGGGGTTGCTGTTGCAGCAATTGCTTTTGCAGCTGCAGCAGCAGTTGGGCATCGGATGAGTGCAGCAACTGTACCACAGACACACCGCCGCTAGGTGAGAAGCACCACACCGGGGCAGGTGCGCCCACAGCAGGGCTGCTGCCACTGCTGATGCTGCTGCCTTGTTCAATCTCTTGATGCAGTTGCTGCAGATGGAGCCCTAGCTGTGCCTGACACATGATACTGGTGCCGGGTGCAGCTGCACAGGCTGAAGATGGGAGCAACTTCGGAGCTTCAGCCGCACCAGGATTCAAAACCCCGGCTGCTGCTGCTGCTGCTGTTGCTGCAAGTGCTGCCCGCTGTCCTGCCGGTCCTGCAGCTGCTTGGGGCAGGTGGTGAGGGTGTGGTCTCCCTTCAACACCAGCAGCAGCCCAGGGTGCAGCCTCACCAGCACCCAACCAGGGCTGCACTGCTGCTGCCATCAGCTCCTGTTGCTGCTGCTGTGCCAGCATTCCTGCTGCAGGACCTCCTGCCTCAAACAACTGCACTGCTGCCTCATGAGCCATCTGCTGGTGCTGCTGCTCCGCTGCCAGGTCACGCTGCAACAGCAGCAGCCCTTCTGGGTGTGTGGCTACGAGCAGAGCCTGATGTCCTGAGGGGATAGCCCTATCAGCGGACTCTGCATGGCTGGTGGCTTGCGCAGGGCCACCATGCGCAGGTACTGCTGCTGTCTCTGCTTGTAGCGCAGGTGCTGCGGCTGCAGCTGCTGGCTGTGGTGCTACCACATCCATGGCCATGAGTCCACTCCTATCGGCCCCCACAGGCAGCAGCTGCACACGACCACCACGGGTTGCCAGTGCCTTGATGACAGTGACAGACCCTAGCGCCTCAGTTGCTATGATGGTGCTGGCGCTGCTCTTCAAGTCCATGACCACACCACCCGACAACACCTCACACTCACTCACTTTCAGCAGTGACACGCGCTGGTCCTGCTGCTTCTGCTGCTTAATCTGAGGTTGCTGGTGTACATGTTTGCTGGCTTGTGGTGTGCTGTCCAGGTCCATTTCTGTCACCTGCAGTAACACGTTTGGTTGTCTCGTCAGCATTGCTTCCGTCTGAGCCCGTGAGCATTGATCCAAGGGGACAACAACAACTTTGTCAATCAACAAGAGCAGGCTGGCTGTTGCAAATTCGCCCAACTCATAAAGACAGAACACACAGCCAACACACCACTAAGTATTGCACGACTGCATATGCACATAGGCTTTGTGATCTAAACAGCTTGCAGCAGAGCATGCATCCCCTTGGTCTCTGCGAAGTTTGAGACTCTTGCTCAATGACATGCAACATAGACTGCCCAGCAAGACTGCTGTATGCTACATGCAAGGGGCCGCCACCGGACACATGCTTCTACTCCTGCTTCGAGAGTGCTCTGAACCCTCGAACACCGCTAGGTATGTGTCGTGTGTACACCTAAGCAGCAAGCAGCTGGCATGTTATAACATGTTATAACACGTTATAACATGTTACGACACCCAAGGCACCCACCTGTGCTGCCTGTGCCAGTGTGGCCTTGAGCTTTGCAGATCTCCAAGCCCCGGCATTGTCAATCACCACATCATACAGCATTACACCTGAGTCACTGCCAACACACAGGTACGGCTGGCTCGACCCAGCATCACTGGCAGCCTGACCCCCAGGAGCTGCTGCTGCTGTACTGCTGACGTCTGCTGCGTGCTTCTGCTGCTCGACTGCCTGGCCCATTGCCGCTGAAGGCTTGTGCAAGTCCTCTGGTACCACTGTACAGAGGCTGGCTGGTGTGTAGGGCAGCGGGGTCAGCCCGTGCAGCACCAGTTCATACCGCAATTCATCACCAGCAGCTCCAGCTGAGGAGCTGGCATTTGCTAGTCCTGCTGCTGCTGCTGCATGACTGTTACTGCTGTTGCCTGCCTGGTTGGCCTTGGTCATTTGTGTCCGAAGCTCTAGGAATGACAGCAGTCCGATCTCGGTTGGGCTTGGATGAGGTTCTGCTGCTGCTTCAGGTGGGTTGACCCCCTGTCTGCCTGAAACTGCACCAGGTGCAAATGAGGCACTGGCAGCATGTAGTTCTTTGGATGCTGCTGCTTGTTTCCCGCGTATTCCTGCACTCTTAGTCCCATCAACGTCAAGGCTGACTCGGGAACCCAACACCACAAACGGCATGCAACCGGGATGTGCTGCCAGTCCATCAGGCTGCCCTGCTGTCTGACTGCCCTGCTGCTGCTGTTCCCGCTGCTGGGGCTCACTAGTGCATGGCAGCTCCAGTACAGCTAGGGTGGTATAGCTGTGGCCAGGGGTGAGCCCGAGGACAACCAGCACGTTCAGACTCCTGCCGTCCAACAACACCAGCTGCTGCTGCTGGAGAGTGCCCCAGCCGCTGTCTTCGCCTTGCAACAGCAGCAGTATGGTGTTTGTGGGCCGGTGTAGAGCCATAGCTAGGGGTGTGCCCTGCAGGGGTCTGCTGCGCCACCTGAGCTTGTGGTTGCTGTCAATGCCTCCAAAGCAGAGCCTGCTGGTCGCTGACACCCAGGCTAAGCTGTGTGGCATGTCCGGGGTGTGGATGTGAGCAGCAGTGAGGCAGCCTTCACTGCCACAGACTCTGCTAACAAGCACACAGTCTGTGGCGGCTGGAGCAGCTGCACCCTGACTGTCATGTTGCTGTTGCCTGCTGTGTGCCAACTGGGGGACAGGACTAAACACAACCCCGCCCCCAGCATGAGCATACACAGCCAGAACAGGTGGCTTGTCCGTAGCACTGCTGCTGCTGCCGCTGTTGTCCGGTGGAAGCCAGAGTTGCTGCAACCCCACACTAGTACTGCTGATCTGCACTCTCCTGCCATCAGCGAGTGTCCACCTACTGCTGCTAGCTGCTGTGGTGCTTTGTGCTGGCCCGTGAACCCGTTTTGCTGTTGTAATGTGCCACAGCAGCACAGAGCCGCTGTTGGTTCCCACCAGCAGTAGGTCCTCCTGGCCCACAGGCACCACAGCAGCACTGCGAGCTTGATCATCATGAAGGTCGATCTCTGCACCAACATCCAGTTGCTGCTGCTGCTGCTGTGGTGCAGGCCAGGGCATCAACAGCAGCTTGTTGTCAACCCACAAGCCTACAGCTATGACACAACTGCCATCTGCAGGGCAACGCAACACATAACACATTGTAACAACAATGAAACCATCTGTTACGCAAGATGGCTCAGCCGACAGCTTCAACACAACACGTATGGTGAGCATAGTGAGCGCCTGGAGAAGGGGGGGAGGTGGGCGAAGCGGGGCAGGGGGGGGTACTAAATGACGTGCATGATCAAATGCATGACTGACATACAACGGATCCAATCAGCTATGGCCCACAGTTCTTTGGCCCATGTCAGACTCAAAATTTGCTCTAGATCAAACCCTCTGCCCCTCACCGGCAAGAGTGAGCAGTGCCAGGGCTGATGCCTGCTGCTGCAGCTGACAGCTGCCTGCCGGCTCAACAACACCACTGCAGCAGTTGATGCTGAACGCATTGATCCTGTCACCGCAGGCCACCACTAGCCGGCTGCCTGAGACAGCAGCCAGACTGATGAATGAGCCGTCGGGTGTCCAGTGCTGCTGCAGGCCTCTGTCTGTGTGTTGATCAAGGATGTACACACCATCGGAGGTAACCTACAAGCCGGCAAGACGGCGTAGCTTGCACTTACATGGCTACCCCATGGCTACCCCCTCAATCCTCTGTTGGTGTTGATTGGTTCCCTCAGGGACTTCCCTGTTGGCTGTGGAGAGTACCATTCTAGATGGTGAGGTACCCACTGTAACTTTCTCTCTTTGAATCCTCAAAGTTTGAGCGTAACAGATCTGGAGTAGCTGCATAGCATGACATAGAGATGAACGCTGCAGATACCAGGACAGTGTACTGAGCTGGTAGGCTTTGAGCTTAAGTCCCTGCAGACACCGCAATTCCACGCAGACAACAGACCTGTATCAGCCAGCCCCCCGGCACGCCAGCCATGAGCAGTGATGGCCTGTCGTCCCTGAGCCCGTTGATGGTCATCTGCCTGAAGGTTGCCCCTTCAAGACTCATCACATGGCTCACACCAGCAGAGGGGAAGCTGAACCCCAGCAGGTGGTGCTGCTGAGGCTGACGCTGCTGATGCTGTGGGGGGTGGGCATGCGGCTGTTGGCTGCTGGGGCACGCTGGGTGCTCCTCAATGGCAAACAACACAGCATCACCCTGCAACAGAACAGTACATCGTGCGAGGTCGCATCCTCCGCTATCACAGTCCTCACTGCAGCTGCGAGCTCTATGCACAGACGAATCCGCAGCATCAGCATATCTACATACAATGTCAGCTCTCTCACAGATACAGGGTTCAGTTGATGAGTAAACATTCATGAGCATACCGTGTGATGCCTGGTACAGCAAGCTTACTGTTACTCGTGTTTCCTGTAGCTCACCGGCACATCGGGTCCCTCCAGCATGAAAGGTGTGAGGCCCATCCCACTGCGCACTACTGCCAACTTGGCACGAGGTGCAGCACCACAAGCCACCAACAGCTGCTGCTCCGGCAGTGCACCTGGGTCACAGACAACACCAATTGTGAGCCATATGTGTTGACTAAGGGATTGTCAATCCGACGAACTGGTTAGATGATACGAACAGACAGTATCACTGCTGCTCTTTGGGCATCACACTGCTTGCTGTGGTGTGTATGAGGGTGCGAAGGACAAGGCGCAGTCATCTGCTAATCACCGCATGCTACTGCTGACCACCGCATGCTACTGCTGTCAATGTGCAATACCCACCTGTTGGGTCCTGCAATGACACCACTGCTTGAGCACCAGCAAGACTGGGCATGAATGCTGACTGCAACAGGGGACACATCACCGCTTGCTGCTGCTGGTGCTG
>NSMO01000664.1:17736-36315 GCA_002588565.1 Coelastrella sp. UTEX B 3026
CAGCATGAAAGGTGTGAGGCCCATCCCACTGCGCACTACTGCCAACTTGGCACGAGGTGCAGCACCACAAGCCACCACAAGCTGCTGCTCTGGCAGTGCACCTGGGCCACCACACAACAGTTACTGTAAGCCATATGTGCGGACTAAGGGATTGTCAATCCGACGAACTGGTTAGATGATACGAACACACGGTATCACTGCTGCTTTTTGGGCATCACACTGCTTGCTGTGGTGTGTATAACGGTGCAAAGGACAAGGCGCAGACATCTGCTGACCACCGCATGCTACTGCTGTCAATGTGCAATACCCACCTGTTGGGTCCTGCAATGACACCACCGCTTGAGCACCAGCAAGACTGGGCATGAATGCTGACTGCAACAGGGGACACATCACCGCTTGCTGCTGCTGGTGCTGTCTTCCAGCCTGCTGCTGCTGGTGCTGCTGTGCCTTGATCAGCGTAGCAGGGAGGCCCAGCACCTGGCTGCTGCTGCTCCTGCTGCCGATGAACAGCAGCCCTGACAGCAGCAGGCCGTCCTCCTGCTGCTGTGGACTGTCTATCTGCATACCATCCACGTTGGTGCTGTTGGCACGGTTGCTGCTGGTGTCCTTGCTGCTGAGGGGTATGTGAACCAGCACATGAGGCACTGCCAGAGGTGCTGTTGTGGTGATTGCCTGCCAGGTTGCCTGCCCTGACACTGACAGATGCATGAGGTACAGGCCTGCACATCAAGCAGCACCAGATCAACCACCACTCCCGTAAGCAAACCGTCAATGCCAGCCTGGACTGAAGGGTTTACATGGCACAGGCCTAACCTATGGCTGAGGAAGGAGAATGTGCTAATAAGATGCATCAATGGTCAGCTGTAAGCGCGTTCCGAGATGTCAAGCAGTAACTTGCCAAGGCAGCAGCTTTCGCCATCAGTGACCGCAGTGACTGTTTTACAACGTGGCAAGGGCAATATCCAGCCCATGTGGCAGCCGACATATAAGACTGCTGTATGAGCTGCCATCCAACCTTGGCAGTTCTTGACTGCATGACTCTGAGACACCTTGACTGCATGGCTACGAGACACTGCCCCCTCCCCCATCTCCCCACTCCATTATCTCACCTGCCCTGTCATCACCCACCACATACATGTTGTCTGACACAGCTGCACAGCTCAGCGGAACACCTTGCAGAGCCCACTCCACAAGCTGCACTTTCTGAGGATCTGCTGCTGGTGCTGCAGATGCTGCCTTACTGCTGCCAGGCTGTGATGCTGCTGAGGATGAATCACTGCTAACCACGCTGCACAGCAGCACCCCTCTGCTGCTGATAAGCATGGTGCCTGCTGGCAGTTGGCCGTATCCAGGGAATGAGTGCAAGAGCCGTGTGGTTGGATGAACATTCCTGCAGGAACAGAGCACCAGAAGACAATTATTCTGTCGATCGCTGCATGTTTGTTTCAAGCCGCAGTGTATTGAACAGCTCTGGCAAGTCATTGGGCTTGATTCGTGGCTGTGGCCGGCTTTCCCTTTGACATGTATGCCATCTGGGGATAGTGGTCCCCATCCCCTACGCTCTCAGCAGCAGCTGGTGTCCAGGTCCTTCTCTCACCTTATTGACCACGGTCCAGGGCTGAGGCTGCCTGCCTGCCAATCCACTGCTAGACAATCCACATGCAACACCGGAGGCTGACTGCTAGCTGCAGCCAGGGCAGAGAAACAGACAGAGGGGTGGTAGTGTCAGCGGCAGCCAACACTGCATTGAAAGCGTCAATGTGTCAGCAAGCCATTCCTGCCTGTTTCCAAACAAGCATGCCTGAATGCTAGTTGGCGATGTATCATTGTGTTGCCCAAGTTGGCTGCATATGTTGGCCTGGTTTCGCCCCTGCGATCCCTATTGCCCAGGGAGGCTTTGCAAAACCACTCAAGGCTTCACAATTGCTTATGCTCTTTATTTGAGAGAAAGAGAAGCTACAGTAGATACCTCACCATGTACAGCAATGCAATGTTCAACTCACGTGAGAACTCGTGCAGAACGGCCAGCAGAGAGTTGCCTTGGACATCCAGTTCCTGTTCAACTGGGCTCAGCCATAGCAGCGCCAACACACGGCTGTGGACTCGCACAGACAGTAAAGGCGACCCAGGAAGATCTGCATGACAGCAGGGGAAGCTTCAACACCAGCCGCATGTGAATGTGTGCTGCAGCAGTATTGCACTAGTCCCCATTGCACTAGTACAAGCCTGCTGCCGGCGACTATGACTGTGATCCTGACCATCTGCAGCTCGTGGTTTCACTGTCAGAGATCAGACTATTTGCATACCTGGGAAGTTACACCTGAGCAGCACCTGCTTGTGCGGCATAACCTTGTTCTGGAGTGACATCCCGCCTGCTGCAGTTGGTGCTGCCCTGACGACGTGCAGTGCTGAGTCTTGATACGCAACTGCCAGCAGTGAGGCAGTGCCTGAACCCATAGGTGCAGACATGACATTGCTGACGACGCTGCCGAACGGCTGCTGCTGGTTTGGAGAATCATCCTGTGCTGCTTGCAGTGCTGTGTGAGCAACTAGTTGAGCTGAACTATCTCCCGCTCCTGTCAAGCTGTGCAGCGAGCAATGTCCTCCTTGAGTGACTACCAGGATGTGGTCGCTAGGTAACAGCACGAGTTGTGCTATGCTTGTTGCTGCCTTCCATGTCTGCACGTGCTCGAGACCTTGGCTGTTGACTGAGCAGCAACTGATGTGCGTATCGTGCAAGATCAGCAGCCGATCCGGTATAGCGTGTGAGGCATCTTTGTAAACGTATGCCGAGGTAACAGCTGCAGGGGCTTGCAGTGACCTATAGAGAAAAGACGAGCTCATGCCTGCGGGGTATGTTGTGTACTACATATCCGACGTTGATCGCGTGTCGGCGACATTGGATTGGCGTAAGGCATGTACGTGGTAGTCTCATGACGTTTGTCAGAGCCTAGCCAATCGCCGCTACTACTCTGCAACCGGCCCAATAACACTCTGCCATGGTTCGAAAGCTCAGCTCCTGACGAATTGCAAGCCTGCGCAATTTCCGTGGCGTTGGAACAACAGGAGTCCTTATCAAAGCTATATACAGTTTACCGTAGCTGCAGGGGCCGCAGCAGTGACATGCCTGCACCTTGGCAGTACAATGGCTGTACATGTAGAGGCGCTGCCATCCCCACAGCACGGACTTTACCAACACGTGCGAGTGCCATCAAGTGGTGAACGTACACAAAATTCCCGATACGCTCATAATTACTGGTGCCCATGTACAGCAGCATCAGGGCAGCTGATGATGTATCACGGCCTTGTGCTGCTCAGGCTGCGCAGCATGCTCACTGAGCAGAGGCGGCTGCCATTGGATATGGACAAACTGCAACAGCCTGCATAACAGTCGACCCTCACAGCAACACCACAAACCAAACAAGCATGTGTACCATAGCTGATAGACCCGCACAGCTGTTGCACTGTACACTCGGCTTCAGAGGTGCTAGCGTATAGACATGGCAGAGTTGAGAAGCTGCATCCACAACTGTCGTGCTGGGGCATTCACATTAAGCTGAATCTGCACACTGTCGGCGACAGTGGCGTCCTAACAAGTGCCGACGCCAAGCCGCTCCACATGTAGCACAGTTGATCATTTACGACCCAACGCAGGAAAAGATCGCCAGCCCTACAGCAAACTATGGTGTCATGCATGTATGCAAAGTGCAGCAGCAGGAACTCTACCGACAGCTTCACCTAGGCCTGAAGGTAGAACACCCACTGGGTGCTGGTCTGCTTGGGGCAAGTTATGGTGAGCTTGCCTGTCCTGCTAACAGCTGGAGCTGCAACTGCCTCAGACTTCTCCTTGCCAGCACTCACACCACGCTCTGCACCACCTGCTGCTTTGGCTGCTGCGTCTGCCTTGTAGCTGATATTGATGCTGACAGGCTTCTTGGCTGGCAATTTCTCACTGGTCTTACCCAAAACAAACACTGGGTTGTCTACACTATAGAGGAACTCTGCATCAACACTGAATACATTGCGGAACTGCACAGCTGCGGAGCCCTGCAAACACAAAAGGCACCGCAGTATAGACATTACTGTATGTAGCACAGACCTGGTGATGCTGTTTGCAGCTGAAGCCAGCTGCTGATGCAGCTGAAGCCAGCTGCTGATTGCATATCAGTACAACCCCAGGTTGACCCCAGCGCAACCTACCGGGCATTGCAAAACCACATACCTTGCTAACATCTATTGGCCCCTGTGGCTTAGGTGGCACACACTGGCCCATGAGTGGCACTTCATAAGCTCCAGCAGCAGCAGATGACAGCAGCAACACGTCTCTGACCGCCTCGCCAATAGCTGATGGCTCAAAGCCCACCACACACTCAACCTCCACACCATTAAGCCCTGCTGCAGGCGCTGTGATGCTGACAGGGGCGTCAAAGCCACTGCTGCTGATGACATTGCCACCGATGGTGTTGTCTTTGCTACTGTGTTTGAAGCCGCACTTGTACTCAACCCTCTCAGGGAGCCAGTGAGTGAAACGGAACACCTGCATGAATATAACACATGCACTCGGGCCAATGCCGCATGTTTGGCGGCCAACCACAAGGTGCTGTGCTGCATGCTGATCAGCTGCACTTCTGCCAACAAACTGTCAAACCAATGCAGAAAAACTCTCCAACAGATCACACGTGAAGCGGCCCACCATCCACCTCTGTGGGCTCATAATACTGATAACAATGCGCATTGCTTTGTAGTGTGCAAGCTGATGTCACAAGGTTCGATTCTCATACAGCAACAGCCTTACCTGTGTAACTCTTGTGCCGAGTGGTGCACTGAAAGCCAAGCTCCTTTCAGGGTTTGTGGGTGCGCCCTTCAGCTTCAACTTCCACTCATACTGCCCCAAGTCCTGGCTGTCCAGCTTCAGCACAGCGTCACTGGTGCCAACCAGCAGTGGCCGGTACCGCACCTCGAATGTGGTGGTGCTGTTGGATCCCAGCACTGGCGGGTCTGGATGAAGGGTTACCTGCAGATGAGACAACATGACTTGTGCAATATGTTGTGAGGTGTGTTGCTGGGATGTTGCTGGGACTGCAACGTGCGCCAAATCTGCCAAGCAGCTGCTACCTGACAGCTTGCATCTGAAGATATTGTTCCACAGCTCCAATGCAAAACATCCATGCATGGCAGCAGCAAGAACTGCCAGGTCACATGGTTGCTGCTACCATTCCTGCTGGCAAGGTTAAAAATTGCACTCCAAAGTACTGTTGTTGCCAAGCGCTTCCTAGCATCAGCCCACCACCATCCCCTGCAATCGCCCACGCACCTGTTTGCTGGTAACACTGGGCTTCATTGTCACAGGCACCGACATTGGGTTGGTCACACTGATGTGTGTGCTAGTGACAGTCCTGACAGGACACTCCAGTGAAAGCTGCCCTATAGGCTCAGGTGCACTGCTGGTTAGCCTCAGTTCGTAGTACGTGTACTCTCCAGTGTCTTCATTTCTGAATGTAATCCGTGCGTGTGTGAGGCCCTGTGTGTAGCTGTACACGCTGAGCTTGTAGTCCCTGTCACAGAGAGCTGGCACATCGATAGCTGCAGCACCTTCTAGCCGAGTACTGACTTCACCAGCAAGCAGCTCCTTGACAACCCTGCGCCGGTTGACAGTAACCAGGAAAGTTAGCAGCTGTTGTATTGCATCGCATTGCATCCCATACAGTACACAGCATGTACAACACACACCATGGTTTTGCTGCCATGTTCAGCTACATGGCAGCTACCACATGTTTGTCATCACAGCCCCCTCGTTATCGCTGCAAGAAACCATCCCTGCGATATGCCTTACTTGAAGCGCTGTGGTTTGTGTAGCCAGTTAGTGACCTTCAACATCTGTGTGTGCTGCGTCTTGGCTGGCAGGCTCAGCTCCAGTACAGCTTCGGGTGTTGGTTGGTCAGCCTGACACAGAAGCAAGCACACGCAAGCACACAAGTCAGTGCTGCTCTTCCTTGTTGAGCGACACAGACAGAAATCTGTAACTGCTCAGGCTTAGGGGCTTGAATAAGTGAGCTATGAACCTAGCAAGAAGTGACTGGAAGTAATGCGCTGATGTATTCCAGGCCTCACCTGGCCATGCAGCTGATACAGCAGACCGCTGCCATCTGGTATTGGGAAGAACACACTGCCCTCATGTGGTCGCCCATCTGATGTCATGGTCAAGGGCTTGTACACCAAAGTGTACTCAGCAGAGCCACCAGCAGGCACCTGCGCAGTCCAAACAATGTGGCTTTCAGTCATGCCGATGAGTAGACAGTATGCAACACAAGTCATACTGCCGGGGAACCCAATCACCTCATGTAGTCGCTCTAGCCAGTGCCCTAGTGTGGCTCTACACTCATACACAGTTGCGTGTCAACCTTTCGCAACCCTTCCTGCCATGAAAGCTGAAAAGAGCAATCCACTAGCTTACCTGCAGGAACTCGGCACCTGACCAGAAGTCGTTCTGTATGACAGGTCGCAGCTGCCAGTTTGTGCTGCTAGGGTTCTGTAACTGTATGCCCTTGTTGGTGCTAGACCGCACGTTACACCTGAACACCACGGGTTCACCCGTGGCTTCACTTTGGACACAAGCACCAGTCAGTGTCAACAGCAGATCGCTGTTGAGGGCTGCAGAGCTGCCAACATCACCAGGGCCTGGGGATGTGCTGCGGCCTTCACCCTCTGCTGCTGACGATGATGAGTACAGCTTGCAGTGCAGGCGCTCCACGCGGATGTCTGGGCTGACTGCTGTGGGGTGGAATGACACCTCCAGCTTGACATCCTGACCAGCTGCCAGGAAGCCCTCTGCAAGGCAATGCAGCACATAGCCAGCCAAATAATCACAGGCAGAGAAACAGCTGAGCGACATGACAAGCAATTCATTGCTACAAGTCAATGGCGAGCTCACACTTGTGCTAGCCCTAAGTAGAATCAAATAGGCACAAAAGGCAGCAAGTCTAAAGTCCTCACCTGCAGGGTTGATGCTGAAGTTTGTACCCAGCGGCTTGGTGTCCCAGGCAAATTTGCAGCCCAGGTCTCCGACATTGCTGAGCTGCAGCCGCTTTGTGGTCCTGCTACCAAGCACAACACTGCCAAAGGGTATGCTGTCACTGGCTAATAGCACTGACAGCCCTGTGCATGCACCAGCAAGGGTTGTCAGCACCTGCTGTACACCAGCTACCAGTGCTCGCAGCGGCTCCTTGTATGGCCGCGTGCGCTGCTTCGGCCTGCATAAGAATGCACATGGATCCAAGTGAGGTGCACTGTACTCCATTTGTACAGCACTAGACCTGCTTCGGCAGGGTGTGAATGGTAGTAAACACAAGCCGATTTGAGCCGTCAGCGCTGGAAGGTAGTTCTACCATAGGCGCAGGCAGACCCCAGACACTGGTTGAGGTGGACTGCTGGACCCAGCTGATAGAACAAGGCATAAGTAACAAAGCAGTTACCAGAAGCACCCGCCTTGTTTCCAGTGGCCTAGCAGCCACTGGTAAGACAGCATGTATGCAGAAATCAACGAGGTTGGCGACAACATGCCTACCTGGACCACAGTGTGACATCCGAGGTTTCTCTAGGTCTTAGAAGCACCCCAGCAGCAGGCGATGCTTCAATGCCCAGGCGCTCCATCAGCTCTGCACTGGGCTCAAAGCTCACAAAGGCAGCAGCCTTACCCCTGTTGACCAGCGACAGGGTTCTGCTGCAGCTAGAACCAGCAGGTACAGCACCAAAGGAGATGCCTCGCTGTATCTGCTCAGGTTTAGCCAGTTCAACACGCAGGGGTACACCCTCCCCTGACAACAGTATGTTGATGTTGTACAGGCCGTTGATGCGCACAGGCACAGCGATGTCGTACTTCTGTGCCATAGTGGGCTTGAAGGTGATACTGATGTTTTGACTGTGGCCTGGCTGCAGTACTGTGGGACTGCTGTCAACCTGCAATACAAAAGACGCAAGCAGTTTCAGCAGCAAGGACGAGGATACAAACACAGCAGGACCCATTCATAAGTTGCTCATGTGTTCATGCCTGCTGCAGCAAACCATGGAGGCCATTGCAAACCGCACAGCAGTTGCTGCTGCCTTACGGCAGCAGTTACGCACCTGCCAGTTGTCTGTGTTATCAAACAGCACATCATAGCTGACAGCCTGGGTGTCCTGGTTCTGAACACTGAGCATGATTGTTGCCGGCGTCATGCCTTGCTGCCACACATGGCATGGCCCAAAGTCATGGCTCAAGAAGCTGAAGTTCAGCTTTGGTGTGTAGCCTGAGCCCTTCAAGACAAACTGATACTTAGGGCCATTTGTGATCTGCAGTCACATGAAAAGAGCACAAGTTGACTTGCAAGTCGCCTGATTCTGATTGCATTTGGTGGTTTCATTGGAGCAGCCAACGCTGCATCTAGCACCACACAGAGCGAACGAATGAATGAGCTCCGCATAGCGCTTTCAATAGAGCGCTAGCGTAAGTTGAGGGATGGTAATGTGTGTGTGGAGGCAACTCCCATTCCCTACCGTCAGCACCACAGACAATGTGAGGAGACTGCCAACATGCACCCACAATCATCATGGCATGCTACAATTATGGTCGCACCTGGCAGCTAATAGGGTAGTCCGCAAGCTTGGCTGGTGTTGTTGGTGCATAACTGAGCTCCACAACTCGCCGCTCTCCCCTGGGGACACTACCAGCTCCTGGCCTGACTGACAAGGTGGGATCAGCACCCAGGTCCCAGATGAAGTCGTAGTTGACCCTCCCTGAGTTGATGAGCGAGAAACTCTTTACAACTCGGTCATTAACCACAACCTGCGGCGTGAAAGCACAACACGCATCAGTGAAACAGAGTATAACAAAAGTAGCCATAAGGTCCTGTCACGGCTGACTTGGTACATCATGAAACAGCAAAGTGCTTAATCACAAGGTCACATGCAGTAGACACAGTTGAATGAGATGCTTGCCTGACTCAGATTGTTGTGTACTCAACAAGCAAGGTAGTTACCCAAGTCAGCTGTGTCTATTGAGAAGGAAAGCCTGAACAGTCAAACAGGTGACACCAGACACTGTGGTGAGCACAAAGAATTATACCTTGCCAAAGTCCACAGTATTGGCCCCAGAGGGAGACATCTCCAAACTGCTATCATCTGGTAGCTCCAGCAACATGGTAGGCTGCAAGGCGTAGCCCTCTCCCTTCACATTCAGCACTAGTGGTGTAGGCTTGTTGCGAACTCGTATCATAACATTGTAGTTGATTGGTCGCTCAGCTTGAGGTGCAAATATTGCACACAGCTCAACCTGCATGCACAGAGCACCATCAATCAAGTTGGCTTGGCACTAGCTGCTAGCTGACCGTCTGGTACATACAAAGTAGCAGCAGCTCTCAATGCATTCTAAACATGTGTACTGACAGCCGATCCAGCAGATTCACATTTCTAGTGAACGGCGGTTGACAAACCTTTGAGTTGGCTCCCACAGTGCCATTGGCTGGCTGAATGTCCAGCAATGGTTTCCCGCCTGATGCTGCCAGCAGTGCATCACTAGCATCATATGTGGCTTTGTCCAATGCAAAGTGGAACGGCAAGTGCTCATCATTGATAAGTGAGAACAAGATCTTGCCACGTACACCAAGTTGGACCTGCAGTCAATACAGCAGCGCTTCAACAATGGGATCTGCAACAAGGTCGCAACATAAGCTCATGGGGGCACAGGGGTGGCCAAGCAGCAAAAAGCACAGTGGCAATTGCCGATACACCGGCAGCTTCAGCAAACACACCCCAGCCATGCCTGTGACTGCCATGAGTTAGGAGATGGCCTGGCTAGACCAGCAAGATCCTGCCAAGCTATGCCAAACTGTCCTAGAGCTGGATGTGCATACAACCTAGGGGCCGGCCCACCTGTCCAAAGTTGATTGCTGGTCGATCCAGGCTGACACGAGGCTCTGCCACATTGCCAACTAGCAGGAAGGGCACCACAATGCCTTGACTGGGTATACTAAACGTCCAGAAGGACTCTACCAACGTGTCAGCAGTAGGGGTGTACTCAAACACCATTTCATACCGCCTGGAAGATACACACGCACAAGCTATCAGAGCCAGATTGTGAAAATGATTGACCTGGCAGTTCACAGCATCTAGACCTCATCATCACGAGATCAATCATCTGCAGCCTGAATAGGAAAAGCAAGGTCAACTAGTCGTGCTAAGCTCACTAAGCAAGCTGCTATGACCCACCTGCCGCCTGAGATAGCTCCTTTGCGAGTCAAGCAGCTGAAGGCACTGGGTGGTGGGGGCCCACCAAGTGCTGCAACAGCTGGTGGCAGCAGGGGTGACCACAGGAAGTCGTAGGTAATGCTGGTGGGGTTGAGCACATAGAACTGCTTGGTGTTGCGTACACGCACACCCAGGGAGTTGAACTCCAGCACCTGCAAGGAGAGTTGCAGACCACAGTCATACACCACTTCATAAATTGGTTTCTTGGCCTGCAGATGTGTGTACGCCAAGCCCATATGTCAGCAGTAGGTTGAATATGGTTTGCAAGGGCTGGCAACTGCTAATGCAAACTGCAATTCTCAGTGCCATACCTTGGTGGCAGGGTCCAGTGGCTCCACCACCCCTGATGGTCCTGGCAGTTCTGGGTTACGCCGCCCACTGGCCATATAGTCACTTTCAGGCAGCTCAAAGTGACACCACGGTCGTAGCACCTGCACAGAGACATTACCAACGCCTGTCAGCTTGCCAGCACGCACATGCATCCAACTGCATCCTGCGCATGTTATGCTAAATCCAATTGGTTCATGAATGCCCAGCTTGGCCACCACAGACAGCAAATCTTGATGAGCACAGTCTTGCAGCTTGTACCCTTGAGCTTGGCCGTACCTTGCCGGTGACTTCCCTGCTGAACTGCTTTGAGGCTGCGAGTGTTGCTGCTGCTGATGGGCTTGTCCCTGCTAGCCGCTCCAGCAATGGCAGATGGCAGACAAGCCGCCTGGTGACATCCTCAACTTCCTGTGGGCTAAACCTCAGTGTGAACTCCTGAGAGGTACCACCAGGGATTGGCCCGGACTCGGGTGTAATCTGGTACAAACCTGCACATATAAAAATGGAAATCAGCACAAGCATTCTGCCTTTGTAGGAGGCAGGGTGTATGCCGGAATATAGTCATACTTGCAGAGATGCCCAAGACCCATAAATCATCGTTCATGAGACGATGTCAGACATGATGACAGTACCAAGCACAGAGGTTGTTTTCAGTTTCTTTCAGCAGCTGACCTGAGTCATCCAGTTCCCCTTGCATTGTGAGTATCTCCCAGCGGTAGTCCAGTGCAGTGAGAGCACTGTTTGTCAGACTGAATGTGAAGCCGCGAGTCTGGAACATCATTGTGGGCCTGAACACTATTGGTGAAGGTGCACTGCACTCATATCTTGGCATGTCTGCTGTGGCATTGATCTGCAAGACCATCAACACAAGCACATCAGCACACATGCCATATATGTTCTCCATGCGATACACCAGTGAACAGATGACCAAGTGCATGCCGCTTGAGGCTGAGGAATGACTCAAGCTTGTTGCTGCATCAGAGCAACAAGCAGTATGTAAGGTGCAGGATACTCTCAGCGACAACTGCCACAACCAGGCCATCAAGCACCTTGAGTATCAGATCCCTTTGTGTCTTAGCAACCAGGTCCGTCAGTGGTTCTGCTCCAGGCTTTGGCCCTGACCCTGGCAACCCACTGGCAGCCCGAGTAGCACTTGAGGCACGAACACCAGCAGCAACCATGCTGGCTGCAAGAACCTCATCCCAGTCAATTGGGTCACCCTGTACGAAACATAGATAGATGCGATGTCAGGCCGATATTGGTTACAGGACACAGCCATGTATGCTCCAGGCACAGGCATCAAGCATGTGCACAAAATGTCAACCAGCTTATCATCATCAAGTGCCTATGGCATCTGCAGTGACAAGCTCAAGTCTGCTGTAGCAGGGTCCGGGCGTGCATGCCATGATAGGCAACACCTGTCATACCTTGTATGTAATCTGACTGATGGCTAGCTTGATATCTTGTGCATCAAGCTTAACAGGCGATGTGGATGTGAACGTCACAGTGATGTTCTTCGCACGCCCAGCATGTATATGTCCCACAGATGGTGAGAATCTCAACTGGGGGTGCTCCGGCCACTTGAACCTGAAATGCTTGTTGCTGCTTTCATTCACCAAGCTGAAAGTGTAGCTGCTGCTGCCCTGGGCCTGTGCAGCTGCCGCCGCTGCTGCTGCCGCTGCGGCTGCTGGCGTCATAGTACTGCCACCTGGCAAGGCTATGTCATGCTGAGACAACCGTGATGCACGTGTGCCACTAGGGGGTGTGATTGGTGGCGGCATGATGAAAGCGTCTGGCAGTGTCAAGATGTTCAGCGAGTCATCTGGCAATCCAGCGAACATGACATCCTCCTGGTAGCATTCACCTGCACATGTCGACACAGCGGCCAAGCTGTCAACCGGTGGGCACTTCTGCTGGCAGTGCAGATACAGGTTGAGCTGAACGCCTTATTCTCCTGTAATACTGAGGAGCAATCATATGAAATCAAGCTGCAAAGGGCTGACGTTATCAAGACGCATTGGTCAGCCAAGAAAGCTATGAAGCAGTACCCACCGGTAATTGCCACCTTGTACTGCTCGAATGGGTTCTGCTTAACCCTCAACTGCAGCTCATGGCTAAACACGCCAACTTCATGTGGGTGGAAGTCCACAGTGAATGTGGCTGCCTTCTTGCTCTCCACAGTGAACACCTGCATGCAACAAACACCACAGAGATCTTATCAGGGATGGTAAACACAAGTTCAGCACTGTGCTCAGCACAAGCTCAGCACAATAATAACCCAAGTGACATGAGTGATTGTAGATAGAGTACCAACCATGTAAACCTGGATAACCCCAGTCTACCATGAGCGAGTAACGCACTTACCTGTGTCCCTTCAAGCAGCGTGAATGCTGGATGAGGATGCATTTCCAGTCTAGCTGAAGCAGGTAAAAGTCCGTTGTTGCGCACATTCACCAGCAGTTGGCTGCTCCTGCCTGCCAGCAGCTTGCCAAATTTCAGCAATGGACGACCAGCAGGATCCACCGCGCTTGGCTCCTGAAGAATAGACAGCAAGTATGGGCATTTGAAACATGCCCAATCAAACTTGCAGGGTGCCAACGTGGAGTGGCGGACCAGGCAGATGTTCTTGGCAATGCACAACTCACTGATCTCCAGCCCGAGCAGTCTTGCGGGCAGTGCCTGTCACCGGCTGCTGATTCGGTGACAGGCACTTCGTAGACCTTCAGTTCAGAAACTATGCACGCGCTCAGCAAGTCCTCACCTGGAAGCTCAAGCTTGGCAGGGTTCCTTCTCCCTTGACCTCACATGTGAATCCAGCTGTTGCTGGGTCGGCTGCTCCACCAGCCACAGTGGCCTCAAATGTAGCACTGTACTGCTGAATGGCCGAGGGGCAGAACACCAGAGTGACATGCCTGTACTCGTGTGGTGGGATCACAATGCTGCTGGGGTAGACTTCCATCGGGAAGCGTGCACCTGCAGGATGTGGATCAGGGTTCAGCCATGTGGGCAACAAACAGACAGCGGAGAGCAAAAACCTCATCAGATGCGGTGGTTCTATCAGACTCACATTGGTCACACCCTGTGATCCTGGATTCTATCCTCCCCTAGCATGTAGGTTTCTGCTTGAAACAGAGAGCTAATCCAGGGTAAGGTTGGCCTGCTTATGTTCGTAGGGGTAGCTCGTAGCGCGTCTGCATGATTATGTGATGTGGGTTTTCCTTATATGGCTGCTATCCATCTTCGTCAAGGTGTGTCACTGTCTCACTGTGAACACTTATCTAAGCCTAGCAGCTGCCACGGGGCAGGACCCACCTTGCTGCTGGCCACTGCGTGGCTTGATGTTGAAGTGGACAGTGCATGGCACCTTGATAGGATTAGTAAACTTTAGGTTGGCCTTCACTGCGCCAGGCAGGTCCAGAAGACTGACAGACGCCTGGCTAGCAGCTGCTGGCCCCGCTGCTGCTGGGCTGCCACTAATGCTGGATCTAGCTGCTTTGGCAGCAGCACCCTTTGCCGCAGCCTTCTTATCTCCTTTGCCTGCTGCTGCTGCGTCAGGGTTGGCGCCCGCTGCATCTCCACTTCCTTCAGGCAGCTGTGCTATGACTGTGCCAAAGTTGAACACCTTGTCACGCAGGCCGAAGCTGCAATTGATAGGCTTGAAGGGATCTAAGCTGCTGACCACCACATGCTCCTCAAAGATGGCACCAATGTTAGACGTGTCTATGCCTGCAGACACAGCCCGCAAAGGTCTTCAACACATGGCAAACAAGGCTACACCTACAGCTACAGGCAGGATCGCATGAAGCACATGGACCACAACTGGGATCATACTAGAGGACTCCCAATTCTCACGAATACTACAGGAGTCATAAGCCATCAAGCTCCAAGCAAAGATTGTCAGGTTGAAAACAGAACAGTGCACCAAAGAACCAGCACTACAAAGCTTCAGTGAGCATATCTGATTGCTTACCTGGTATGCAGCTCTCGCCTCCCAGTTCATAAGGTATCCCATCAGGCTGGTCTACGAAGTCCCGCTCACTGATGTCTAAGCCTGCTACTGCTGACCAGCTGGTGTTGCCCATGGCTCTGAACACCACAGACACCTCCTGCCTGCAACCTGGCTGTACTGTGGCCTCTGCAGGATCAAGGGTGAACTGGCCCAGCTGCAGGGCACCAGGTGGAGCATCTGGCACCGGGGCCACATTGGGGTTGGGAGTTGTAGGTCGACGACCTGTGGGTGGATGCAAAAGCACTAGTCAGGTCAGGCACATGGAGGTAAAAAGCAGGTCACATTGGCAGAAGTGGATACCAGGTGTTGGCAGATATGAGACAATGCAGCCGAGGCAGGCTCAGCAATGGATGCATCAGCTGCAAGCGTACCCGCAGAAGTCTTGCCTTTTGCTGCCTTGGCAGCTGCAGCTTCCTCAGCCGCCGCCTTCTCTGCAGCGGCAGCAGCCGAAGCTGCATTCTGCTTGGCGTACATGTCAAACACACGCAACTTGAATGGGAACTCCCCCAGATTGACCACCTCAAAGCATCGGGGTTTGCTGAGAGTGTTATATGTGACTGGGCCAAAGTGCAGACCCCTAGCAGGAGTGATAGCATAGTGGCTGAATTGTGCTCTTGCTGAGAGCTTGATGGGAAGTTGCTGCTCTCTGAGGTCTTTGCTTGGGTCAATAAGCGAGAGCACAATGTCTGTGTTGCCATTGAAGGAAGTTTCTTGCTTCAAAGAATGAAACTTGTTCCAATGCATCTGCGTGACCCGGCAGCACAGGGACAAGCGTCAGCTGGGTTCACAGAGTAACACCTAGATGATTACGCTTACAAAGCCCTGAGTGATGGCAATCAGCACAGGCCCAAAAGAAGAATGTAGCCAGCATCTCCACAGCAGCGGCCTCCTTGGAGTTGTCAGACATATCAAAATTGGTGCTAGTGTCACCATGCTCGCTACACACAAGTTTGACTGGCCGCTGGTGGCTGCACTGTGCCTGCAACTTGGAGCTGCAACGCTGACAGAAGGGAGCTGGCCCCAAGGTTGCTCAGGCTGATCCCAGTCTCACCGTCACAATAACTTCCTTGCCAGGTGGCACTGCCCCATTCTCTGGCGATATGGTCACCAGCCGCTGGACCTGGTCACTCCTGATAGCAAACTCAAATCTGACCTCATACTTTTCTGTGTTCTTCAGCACGAGCTGCTTCATGCTGTCATCAACAACCCTCAGTGGCCCAAAGTCCACACCAGCAAAGTTGTCTTGAGGGAACTTGATGTCCACGTGTATGTCATGGGCTTCACCGCGGATGGCAATGGGTATTGACCTGCTGATGCCCATGGCCTCCTCAACATCAAGCACCTGTGCCAGACAACATAAGGCGGCTTCAGAATCGTTCTTGAAAATGGCACAACCCATTGCCAGTGGACCTGCCAGATAAGCAACCTGCTTTGTCAAATGTCAACAAGGTAAAACACACAACCTGGCTGACATATTCACTTGGGAGACACTAGTGATGCTGTTCACCATGCCTCGGCTGTTTCAGTCGAGACACCCAGTTTGTGATTGTATTGAAGGACGCAGGGCGGTGCACACAGCTCAACAGGAAGCCAAAATAGCTCAAGACAAAAGCAACATTTCCCAGTAGCCTGCTGTAATGCCAGTCCATTTCCTGACGATCCCGCAAATCCGCAGGGAAATCTTGGATGTGCAACAAACATGGTAGCACCATACCTCCAAGGTCATCAGCTCAGCCAGCTCCTGCTTCTTGATGGCAGTAAACTCCACTGTTACTTTGACGTCACTGCGAGCAGCAAGCTCCCCAGAAGCAGGATACACCTTGAACTCAGCAGGCAGCTGAGCAGCGCCTGCCATGCGCCACTTGAATGGCAAAACCCCAGTATTGCTGATCCTCAGTGTATGGCTGTCCTTCTTGCGGAGTAGGAGCCTGTCAAATTGTACAGTAAGCTCAGCTTTCTGAAGTGCTTTGTTAGCCCCTGCCGCTGCTTTGGCTGCTGCCTTGGTAGCACCAGCATCTGATGGCCGCCGCTGTGGAGCACCTGCTTTGGCGTCTGGTGGTTGTGGCTGCGCATCTTCCAGCTTGATGGCCACAGATGGCTTGGCCCCAATGACACTGATAGGGAACTCCAAAGGAGTGGGATTATCCCGCAGCCTGAGGACAAAATGCAATGTAGCCGGGTTGGGAAACAGCATTGTTGACAAACTGTATGACATGGCATTGGGCACAGTCCAAGGAGACAAACCATAGCATGAAGTTGGATTGAACCGTTGCAAATCAGTAGGCACAGGTCTTGGCATCCCATCCCTATCACACCCATTTACAAGTCCAGTGGTCCTGCTGTCACTGTAATGCAGGCCTGATCAGTCCAGGAACAGTACAGAATCTTGTTGCCATCAGTCTTCACATACCTGCACATGATGACATCTGTGAAGGGTCCCTCAGCTGGTGGGTAGGCATGTATCGTGAGCTCCTGTGTCTCATCTATTGCCAGGTCCATGCTGGTGGGCTGCAGCACAAATGGAGGCGCAACTGGCGCAGCGGCACCCTTGCCCCCAGGCTTTGCAGCAGGAGCAGCTGCGATACCAACAGTCAGCAGCATGCAGGACAGTTTGTTTTGAACAAAGCAGCCCTGAGACACCCTTGACTGGCTGTTGTGACGCTGTTGGCCGTGAGGGACTATAACATTGCACAGCATAGGCGGTACAGGCTCCAGTGCGTACTGCAGGTCAGGCGTGTTGGCTATTATTGAACAACTTTGCACATGCACGACGTGTGCCCATTCAAAACAACCAGACATCAGGGGGCCTCACGTTTGTCTTTCTTCTTTTTGTCATCTGCAGTAGCTGCAGCCACAGCCGCTGTACCAGGATCCGCCCCAGGACCATCTGACTTGAGCCAGAAGTCAGCATGCAGGTCAAACAGGCCATTGTTTGTGATTCTGAACTTGGCTGTGTGGTCCGGATGTTCCCGATTGCCTGATCTGTCCCTGCCAGCCAAGACTGGGCCAAACTCAAAGGTGCTGGTGGGCAGGATGTATTGCTGCTTGACCTGAGGAGTAGATGGACGGGCCTTGGCTGTCTTGTAATACAGGTTTCTGCAAACCAGACACAATGTTATATGTACAACCACCACCTTGAAATAGCAGCCTGCATTGCTGCTGAGCTATGTACAGGAATGCTCTATGCGTAATGCTGCCGCCGCTGCGCTGTGCTGCATCAGCAGCAGCAGGCAGGTGTACTGAGGTACCACTGGCAGCATATAGTGCAAGTGATGAGCTGATACTTCGAATCCATACCTCACACACAACCCCATACCAACCAACCCCCACCTGGCATCTGTGGAGATGCGGGGGTAGTCACAAGCGCCTGTAAGCACCACCTTCTGGTTTCGTTCCCCACACATGACGTCACAGCCAAGCACTTCACTGAACTTGCCAACTGTATCACTGGAGAACTGTACCAGGAGCCTGATGCTGCCATGTGCTGGTATGATCCACCTGCTGGGCTCAGTAAGACCACGTCTGCAATCAGCAAAGCAACAGAGTTAGCAGGTAGGTAAATTCGCGCATTATTGTCTATGGAAGCAGGAAGAAACTTACAGAGACAGCCTACACGTTCTTAGCTGCAAATTCCTGGCATGCGCAGGCTCTAAGCACTTCTCAGCACGCTGATAGCCCTGTGGCACAACTCCATAACCCAGCCCCAGCAATCTGAGTGCTATGACGTCATATTGCAAGAGTGGTGTTCATAGGCTGCAACAAGGTTTTTGTTTCAAGACCCCTAAAAAGCAACCAGCTTACTTTGTGGCTTCATCCTCCTCAACAATGGGTGGTATAGCCTGTGAATGCTGCCTGCCCGCCTTCCCGCCTGGTGCTGCCTTGCCTCTGGGGCTTTTGGGTCTAGCTTCATCCCCAGCAGCAGCGCCTTCTGCCACCTTGCTGATAGCTGACACAGAAGACAG
>NSMO01000665.1:4228-15512 GCA_002588565.1 Coelastrella sp. UTEX B 3026
CCCCTTACCAGCGTGTAAAGTCCCTGGGGTGTTGTGTACGGGTCCCTCACTACTGCATGTTCTTCATGATGCTGGGCTCCTGCAGTACCATCTGCTGACCATTCTGGTAGCACATCAGCCTCTCGCTGAGCATGATGCTCCTGCTGCTGTGGCTGCTGCTGCTGGGTGGCTGGCTGCTGCACTGCAGGCTGGTGCACATGCTGCTCGTGGGCAGGCTGTTGCACTGCTGGCTCCTGTTGTTGCTGTGGTGGCTGCTGCGCAACTGGTGGCTGCACGACTGCTGCATCGTGGTGTTCAGCTGCTTGGTGACTAGCAGGAACAGCAGCAGCTGGGCTGGGTACCCCAACGCCTACTGCATGAGCCGGGGGTAGGTGCCCATGTTCATGAGACCCTGCTGCGGCTGCTGCTGCATGGTCGCCAGCCGTGTGGATGATCAGGCTGCCATCATCTGCTGGTACATGCGCTCCGTGTCCGTGCTGTATGTGATAGTGATCCTGTATGTGGTGGTCTCTGCCAGTGTTGTACTGGTGGTGCCCGTGTGGATTGTCAAAGTGGTCATGGTCACTGTAATGGTAGTGATCATTGATGTGCTGATGGCTGTCATCATAATGATGCTCGTGGCTTCCCTGCAAGTGCAGATAGCAAAGCTCCAGCTGTTGATAAACACTGTAGCTATGTGTGCTTGTTGCTCTGTGTGTGCTATGTGCGAGGCTTGGGTCCATGCATGGCACTGTAGATTACTCAGCCAGTTTTGTGGTCTGCGGCTGTGCTGTCGTCTGACCTGCACTGGATTGAAGGCGATGCACAATCGCGATCACGATGATAAGCGGCTGAGAGCATGCTGCTGCTGACGCACCCAGTGGTCTGCAGGACCTTGTTCTTCATTTTTTGAAGCTCTGTTCTTCATGAAGTTCCTGCCCAGATGTCCTATAAGGATCAGAGATCCTACCAGCAGGGCAACCATAACTACATTCCTGCAACAACAGCAGACCACTGACAAGATGTGAATGACAGCAACAGTCCTGCTACAAATCTTGAATGACGGCAACAGTCCTGCTGCACTAGGCCGCCGGCTGCTAGCAGGTAGTCAAACAGGCTATGCCACTGTACTGGCCACAATGCTAGTCCGTAGTGCAGGCCAAACAGCTACGAGAATTCATCTGGACAGGGCCACAGTAGAGTCGTACTGCCCAAGGTGGTTGGTGGCTGAGCATGTAAACCGCCAGCTCAAAGGGACTTGTGAGCCCACCTAAACATATAGCTCCCACTGGATTTGCCTTTGGAGTAACCGCTTGAGCTGGATGACCGTGGAAGCATGGGGCCATCGCTCGGATTGAACCTGATTCGTCTGGTTACGCTAGCCATCTCTTGTGTTGCCCAGCTTTATACAGCTAGATTTGCACTGTAACTGATCCTACAGGGTATGGTTCATGGCAGTGCCAGGCGCCAGAACAATGCACCCGTCTCTACTGCCGCTGTCACCTATTTGTGTTCGTCGATTCAGCGGCAAAAATCGAAGCATTCAAATTTGCTTCACATCACATGTCCATCTGCACAGCATGAGTTGAAATGGTAGCTTGTGCAGCACCGATCGCAGTTCAACTGTACAGGTGGCCGACCGTCCAACTGCCGCCAACGACACAGCTGCCTCGCTAAGAGTCTTAGCCTAAGACTCACAGCTGCCTCGCCTTAAGCACAGAGTAGCCAGTCTGCTGGATATTGCAAGGACGCTACACAAATAGCTCCGTCATCAAGACAGTCAAGGAGCATATGACATCTCAAGAGCAGCGCCCTGGGAGTTTGTACTACAAACTTATGGCTGTCTGTCAACTTCACTAAAACTTCACGGTGAAGTTTTAGTAAAGTTGACAGACAGCAATAACGCAATTCAAGGGAACGCCAGTAACTGTTGATGGCATGATAGCCAACAAACCATACTCAAGCCATACTTCCAGCCCTGTTTTATTGTTGCTGCTTGCCTTGGCTACCATTTCTGCTTGACCACACTGCAGCAGATGCAAAGTTTGCTAACGAATGTGCGCCAGCGGCAACCCAGATATTGGACGTAGCGAGGAACACAGCACCATACAACCAACCAACAACAGTAGCCCAGCCAGCAAAAGCTAGATTCCTACCACCACTAACATGCAGCAACCCAAACACAGCACCAGACAGCAGCACACCCCTGTAGTCTGGCAATGCTGCTGGTATGAGCCCACCCCGAAACAGCAGCTCCTCTGAAACACCAGATAGTACTGCTACTGCAGCAACTTCAGGCCACCCTAAGGGTGAAAGCACCTGCTTGTTTGACCGTTCAGTAGCATCCGCAAAGTCAGGCCATACCTGCAGCAGCGCAAACCTCGCTGCTGTGACCCCTGCTGCAGCTGCTAACATAAAAGCAGCGTTTGTTGCTGACTCCAGACCTAGCGGGAGCCGTAGCAGCTGATCTACTGCTGCTTGGTCTGTGCCTAACAACCCCGAGGACAGCTGCTGCGCAAAGACATGCAATCCTGCTGCTGCAGCTGCCATTCCCAGGCTGGTGGTCAGGCACGAGCCCAACACCTGCTCTCGGCTGACTGCAGGAAGATCTGCAGTACTGCTGCTGCTGCTACTGCTACTACTGCTGGCAACAGCAGGTAATGGTGTTACTGCTGCTGCTGACGAGGGCACCTGTGGCAGTGGCTCAACCAGAGTGCTGGTCCGACTGCTGCTGTTGCTCGTGCCAGAGCTAGAGCTGCTGCTGGTGGCTGCCGCACTGCTTGAATTCTGAGCCTGCTGTGCAGCTGCTGTCTGCCTATCTACTGCAGCGGGTGCTACTGCCGCCTGCTGCTGAGCTTCTATCTGTGCCCGTGTTTTCATGAAGCCTGTTTTGGGGTTCCACATGGGCACATCCTGCTGTGCTGATTGACCTGAGGGCCTGTCTTCCCCCCAAGACCATTTGCCATCATCTAAGCTGCTTACTGATGATTGGGGTTTGGGAAATACGGGGTACAGCTCCTCTGGCAGTGCACCTACAGCAGGAACAACCAAAGGTCTTCGCCAGTGCCAACCTAGTGCAATGCACTACAGGATTCATGCCTGGCATATGCTAGACACAGCAAGCTGCTCCAAGCATGCAACGCTTTCTTATACAAGGGCAGCCTGGAGTTGAGTTGGCTGAACGGACAGGCTGTCTGCACTCAGCCCAACCGTTGGTGCTCAATCATATCCCTAGTCAGCTCAAATGGCACCGTCAGCGCACGCTTTGAAGCCACTGCAGGAAGTTTCAGTGTCAGCATGCTGCTGTGACCAACCCTCCAAACTACTGCTGTCTGTTAAATGGTGCTGTCTGACGCATCTTATCAACCAAAGCGTACAAAAAGCAAATCACTCACTTTTGCCAGATGGCCTGTCTGCTGTTGCTGGTGCCCTGGGTGCTTTGTTGCCAGGTACTAACACCACTGAAGCGCCAGGACTGCCTGCTTCGTCATCGTTATCGTCTTCAGGTTCATACTCTGGATGTCAACAATACGTAAGTATCGCACCCTGCTTGCAGGACTAGATACTGCTGCTGTAGACTACGGTAGTGACTACCACGCCGGGTATTAACTTGACAGGTACTATTGAGCGGCGGAGAGCTGCCAGAGCCCAGATCGTTGCTCTCTGAACCCGCTTACCTACGTATATGCGCTCTGACACCGGAGTCTTAGGCTTCCTGAGTTTCTTCTTTTGGGGCTTTTGCTTTTTGGCTGCTGCTGACACATCACGGCTCTGCATTTGAGCATCAACGCCCAACAGGCACATGAGCGTCTCAAAATAAGCCCTTTGAAAGCTGTATCGCTGCTGCTAGGCTTTGCACTTACAGGGAAAGTCGGGACCCTCGACTTGGACATGTACTGCAGGTGGCACACCACGTGCCCATTGCAGCCCGGTCGCAACAGCATCGTTTAAACCATCTACTGCTCAGACAACCATGTTGATGTTTCATACAAGCATCGTAGCAGGCATACCAACGGTGCAGCGACACTCGAAGACTTGACAGGAGCTGAGCTGAGCTACGCACGCTGATCAGCAGCGCACAACATGTAAATGTAGTTTGCCTGGTCAACCGCCATTTTGCGAAAGCGTACAGGCCACAACCCTACTATGACAATGACAATTTTAGTTCTGGGCTCCACCTGGGCACGCTTATGAGTGCGTCGTGGCACATTGGGGCTACCTTTCCGAACGCCGGGCAAAACAAGCCCGTAGGTCAGCTGGTCTGGGAGGTCCTCCCATCCACCCCGCTCGATTGTCAAAATGGCTCTGCAGCTGAAGGCCAATCGCGCGCCTCAGGTGTTGAGGTAGGGGCCTTTTACCGTTAGGCTCGCTCTGAAAGCGATCAATGCTGTCTGGCAGCTCACTCTGGCAGATGCCAGCTATCTCAACACCAGCGCTCAGCAGCAACCCCCAAGCTGGGAAAACATGTCCCGTTGCAGCCCACTTTGAACAGCAGTATCGTTGGAGCAAGCGCTATATGCGGCAATCACTTCTGATAAGCGATTGAAATAGTCTACTCGCTACGAGCTGTTCCCTCTGGCAATGGCAGTTGCAGCAGTTGCAGCAACGGGTGCTGCCTGTGCGGACCCACTTTCAGACAAGCCGCAATGCACATGTACAGCTGACTCTGCATATGGTTTCTCACAAATAGCTCGCTGTTGTGGCACTCGCAGGCGTGGCAGTGCCTCTGGCCCTGTTGTCCGTGTGTCATCCAGGCGCACTGCAGTGCAGGTGCGTTGAGGGTTAAATACATGGATGCAACAAGTAGACTCAACCGACAGAAACTGGAGCAAACCCGCCATGTCTGTGCCGCATATGGGCAAAGCAAAATTGCAGACTGCTAGTTTACTGCCCTAACTGTTACAGTTGCACTACAGCAGCGGGCCTGTATGATCAGCCAGAAACCTGCTGGAACACAGCAGGCAGGTTGCTACCGTTGCTTCTACATGCCGACATTTCAGCATCCTCTTGTATCTTGAATCTCAATGATGCGTACACCAGTACCTGTGCAGCCCTGGGTTTCACACACCAGACCTTTGTCCAGCACTGCCACCTTTTCGGTGCCGATCCCACCTTCTTTGTGTATACATATGTATATCATAGGCGGTTTTTTTTAGTTGAATGTTTGACTGCTGTGTCACTTGTCAATGCAGGTCCGCGCTGACAAGTGCCTGATTGTGAACACTAAGGGTGGTGGTCACGCATTCATTGGTCTGTACCTGGCCAAGGAGCTGCTTGCTAAGGGCCATGATGTCACTATCTTCAACGACGGTGACCAGGTAACAAATGACAACACCGACGTTGGCGAATCATAGTTCTGGCCAGGACACCACAGCTTATTCAACGTGCCAAAGTGTGCCATTCTTGCGCTGCTGTGCTGTTAGCATTTGAAGAAAGTGCAGTGACTGGTTGGCAATGGCTGATAAGCGCCAGGTCAGCTTTATCAACACCTGGACATTGGCATTTCAGGTGTTTCCCATGCAGCCTGACGTGCTCCATGCACAACAAGCTAGTGACAGGCAGTGCAGTCTCTGGCGTTCACCCACCTGCGCTGCTTCATCCGCACTCCCCAGTGTCAGGCCCACTGCCACTACTGGCAAGGTTGTTAGCCCAACAACAAACAGTCCGAAGCCAGCAGTTGGGAACACTGTTGTACACTGTTGATTTGTAACACTGTTACGACATATCATCTATATGTGAGCGCATCATGTTGTATCTGGCATCCTCAGGCCAAGCTGTCAGCCAAGGCCCCCTTCAACCAATACAGCGGTGTCCGCGGTCTGAACGTGCACTGGGGCAGCCCCACAGACTACAGCACATACCCTGAGGGGCCATTTGATGTCGTGTATGACAACAACGGCAAAGACATGGACAGCTGCAAGATGCTTATTGATGCTGCTAAGGTCAGTGATGGGTGCATTGAGCATGAAGGTGCACCTCAAACTATCTGCTGTAGTCCTGGACTGCTACAGTGATGTCTCATTGATACCACATGCAGTACCGTACTACGGGCCGTAATCGACCGTGAGCAGTTTCGTCGACAGCTTAGGGGGTGGGCAGCAGCAGGCGGTTGCTGTTGGCGTGTAGAGGTCGGGATTGATGAGCACAGTTGGTTTGTGAGTAATGTTGGTAGCGGTCTGTTCCGTGTGCTGTCATTGCAGGGCATGTGCCGTCACTATGTGTTTGTTGCCTCAGCGGGTGCCTACAAGGCCAACAGCACTGAGCCAATGCACGTGGAGGGAGATGAGCGCAAGGCATCAGCAGGTGCGAGTGACACACGACCATCACCAGCACCACCACTGGCAGCAGCAGCAGCAGCACTGCGGCAGTTCCAGGCCTATTAGTTGCACAGATCTCAGCAGAACAGGGACCATGAGCAGCCAGGCTAGTATTCAGTCTGGCAGTGGATGGGTTGCAGCACCGGGATCTGTGTTGACAGCTTTGATATGGGTACTAATAAGAAACCGGTATGCTGATAAGTTTTCCAAGTCAACTGCAAAGTCGGACTCCTGTGTTCTTTGCTATATCACAACTTGGCCGTCGCTGTTGTAAATGGTTTGCGCAGCACCACAGGTTACACCCTGTCACATCTTACGTTTGCAGTGTATACAGCAGACTTGATTCTTGCAAGCTACTGTCATGTCTACTTGCTTCTGCCAGAATACAAATTGTGGACAGCATCCATGCCATGCAAATAGTACGCATAGTAGCATGTCGGCGATGTACTGATATTCCCAAGTGTTATCCCAAGTATGATCCTTGGCAATGACTTTCTGCAGGCCACGTCCAGGTTGAGAAGTACCTTGAATCCGAAGGTCTGCCTTACACAGTGTTCCAACCCCTCTACATCTACGGACCACACACTGCAAAGGACTGCGAGCAGTGGTTTGTGGACAGGATTGTCAGGTACATCGATACAAATATCATGCTAGTAACTGCACCTGGCTGCTGCAGTTGCTGTACCTAATGCATTGCAGCTGGACTTTCGATCAGCTTGTTTACTACCTAACCTGTCATAAGCCCGGTGCAACTCCACATTACTGGACCAACAGCAGCACCAGCTGTAAGGCAAACCGCATCTGCTGGTCACAACAAGTGATGTGTCTGCCAAAGCCTCCAACTGATCAACATCTTGTAACCTCATGACCAGTTCTAACACCTCCACCGGGGACCGGTGCGCAATTGGTGTGTACATCAGGTATCTGCATATGGCCTCACTCTGCTGCGCAGGGACCGGCCGGTACCCATCCCTGCCCCGGGTGTGCAGCTGGTGACCCTCACTCACGTGGAGGATGTTGCCAGCATGCTTGCAGCAGTACCGGGCAACCCAGCAGCCATCAGGCAGCACTACAACGTCTGCTCAGACAGACAAATCACATTCCAGGGTGAGGCTGTTGTACTAGAACGGAATCAGCAACATCAACATTTGGCCAGAAGCATACTGCTGCAGTGCCCGTAGCAGGCACATGCTCCCCATGAATATTCTTTCTACATCCTACATGCCTTGTAGAAATGATTCTCCGACTGACCCCCTGATTTGAAAGCAAGCAGAAATGCTGTCATGATTGCAGTCGACTGCATTGCAGAAGTATTATGCATCTGTAGGCTTCATCTAGCGCAGCATGTTGATGTTGTTGCGGTAAGGACTCAGACAAATGTTTGGTGTATGTTGCTGTGCTCAGGCATCTGCAAGGCTGTCGGCAAGGCACTCGGCAAGGAGCCCCGCATTGTGTTGTACAACCCAGAAGAGGTCGGGACTGGCAAGGGTGGAAAAGCAGAAGGCTTCCCATTCAGGTGACCACAGCTCAGCCAGCAACTTCTAGCAAACAAGTTGATATTTACTTAATACTTACCTGCATGATCCAGGGACTAAGCACACATATGTTCAGCTTGTTGTCTAGCAACTGTAGGTTGGCAATGGAAGATACCCTGGCTGACATAATGCTGTGCAGACATATGAGATGATGCTGCAGTGTGTTGCAAACAACTGTTTCAAACTCAGCACCTGGAAGCATGAGGTGCCTGGGACACTCAACATCAGCTCATGAACGCCTGGGACCCAGCAGCAGCTGCAGCCTAATGCTGGATAGTAATGTAATGATTAGTAGTGTAGTCTCTGGTCAGGTTGTAGGTAATAAAGCCCCGGTCTGCTGTGTACCTGTTTCTACTGCAGGACCGTCCACTTCTTTGCTTCAGCTGAGAAGGCCAAGCGTGAACTCGGGTGGCAGCCAAGGCATGACTTCCTCAGTGACGTACCGAGCCTGGTGAGATCATGACCTTACAGCCAATGCCAGGCAGAACAGCAGATTGCAGCAGCGGGGCAGCTCATGTCTGGACAGCGTGATTTAGCGCTGTTGCAAGTCTGCATCAACTGCCAAGAGTCAGCCATTGGTCACAATCAGGTGTTATGCAGTTGAAGTTGGTGTGACCCGGGGAGAGTGCTGGGTTTGGTCTGCATCCAGGGGTCGCCTAAACTGTTACTGGAGATCGAACTGAACAGCAGCTTTAGAGTGTCGGAGTGCAGCATGTCTCAATATGCGCTGTCAGCCACATCTGATCTAACAAGGATCTGCACAGCAGCACGTACTAGCACACAAACGTGACACCTTCAGTTGGTCGCAGCACGTTTTGATGCAGCAGGGCACTTCTTGCGACTTGTTTTTAGGCTATCCCCACACAAGAGTGATTGGCCTAGCACAGCACCAGCATGTCGTCACATGCTTGAGCTGGTCAGCTGACACATGACCCGTGTATAGCTCAACCTATTTTACATAAGCATGGGGTGAGGTGTACTTTCTAATGTGTGTGTCATGAGTATGAATATGTTGGTTGATGTTTGCTGCCGTTTTGCAGGTCCGTGACTACACAGCTTCTGGCCGCCAGCGCAAGGATGTTGACTTCAGTATCGATGACAAGATCCTTTCTGCCCTCAGGGTGTATGCTTGAGCGGGCAGCTAGTGCCTAACGTCACGCATGTGATGGGGGTGTGAAGTGCAACAAAAGGGCCAAGTTGAACCTACAAGGGGTTGATTGTGTGCATGGGCTGTTTAATATGTTGTGAGTAACGTTTCACCGGGCATCCCATAGGTGCAGCATTTTGAACGCCATTCCGGCGTTCGATGGACAAATCAAAACTTACTGTGCTGTGTCAGAAAGGGACGAGCTGCCTCGTGCTTTCCAACTTGCCCAAGCTGGACAGTTCATGCGCGCTGTACGCCCGCAACGCCGCAGATGATTTGATGGGAGGACGAAACGCAGCACGGCAAACAAGCGCAGGCCCGACAGCAGCACATCGCATCCTAACATTCCCCGCAAGCGTATACTGCCACCCCCCCTCTATCTTGGCAGCCAGGCACTGTTGAACCTGGCCACGTGCTCGTATGGTCTTATATATTATTATACTATTTGTTTCACATAACTTCAGGCGTCGCGCTTGCCTCGGGGTAACCGGCCTTTTACTGCGCGCGTATTCCTTCCTTATCGCTTCTATTGATTACTAGTGTCTAACAATGACTTGAAAGAGCTTCGCAAGCTGCTGCACGAGCAGCAATACACCATTGTCGAAGTAGCGGACTTCTCATCATGACTTGAAAGTGGACAGCGGCAGCGCAAAGGGCAAGGCTAACACGTATGCTTGCGATGTTGATCGAGAGTGGCTTATAGTAACCAGGGGTGGTGAAGCTTAGTACTCTCTCTCTAGGAGAGAGTACTTCACAGCCCCTGATAGTAACTTTGAGATTGACCTATCTGACCAAGATCAGGGACAGGTTGACTACGTCTGCCTTCGTAACTGAACAGCCCAACCTGTCGCATCCAGATGCTGAGAACAACTATTAAACTAGCCTACGGTGCATCTGAAAAGCATTGATCCCTCGATCAACGTCGCAGAACCGGTACCGGGTTCTTCCTGCTGCAATCCTGCTCCGAGAGGAGCGCAGGCCATTCACAATGCTAAAGGTGTTTATAACAAGGGTGTTCATGCCGCCACAAGAAGATCGGGTCACATTTCTGACCATATTGGTTTGGCGCGGTTGAGGGCAGTTTTTCAGACTGTTCTGGGACCTACGCACGCGCCTGACACGATATACCTGCATATAAAGGCGGTATATACTTCTACGAGTGCTGGCTAGTCACACAAACAGCTGTCTGCTACGTACAACCACGCAGCTGGTCGGGTCCTCATTCCCCGGCCAGTTCGAGCATCCATCAGGGTGCGCGCACCGTATTGCCGGCTGCACACAGACTCATTGGGTGTATGGCTATCAAATGGGGCTTGCAGCGCAGTGCGCGCTGCCCTGTGCGCTGTGTTTGAGGGGGGGGTGGCAGTATAGGGCTTGCGGGGAATGTTAGGCATAGCATATCAGCTCTGCCAGCGCATCTATCTTTTTGCATTGGCTCAGCCGCTTTCACGTTGAGCTGCCACCGCCGCAGCCTACACCGGTCGACCGGTCCGTTCTGGAAGCTGGTCGTAGAGTACTCAACTAGACGGATACATCGCTTTGTTGCAGTGTGTGGTAAGTTCAACATCACTTTCCCGGATGATAGGTCAAAATTTGACAGGCGTCGAGGGTCATGCAAAGATCCAGAAACTACCTTTTTTTGAAGCGGCGGCGACTCCGCGATCTTCGCTCCGTAAGGGTCAGCCGCATGATGAGCTGTATCGCGCCGGCCGCTGACCATGCATAGTTACTGGTCAAAGGCTGTACCAGCTTATGAGATGCCTTCTGCGGGGAGTAAACCTGGGTTTGCTGCACGCGGAGCAAGATCGCCTTGCCATTCCCACGGTTGTTGATTGCTGCGAGACGCAGACCATGTAAGACTGTTTGCGAGAAAGGGTTCACGGTAGATTGCTCTGATTGCACATCGGACATGGGCACATTTGGAGCATGGAACCTGGCAGCTTACACACATCGAGCAGTCCGGAGTCCGAAGGACGAGCAACACAAGGGGAATAAAACGCCCATGGCCATCTGCGACGCGCTGTCTAGCTCATTATCGGCTCCACTGCTCCTGTAAAGGCAGCAGCGCACACTCTGCACCGGTGCGGAAAGGCGCTGGGGTTCTGACGGGCGGAACGGGAAGCCAGCTGGCTCGCCGCGGTGGCGGCCACCGGGGCCGCACCTGAACGCCGGACTGTTTGGTGCGCCGGGTTTTCATCAGACCATGCATGTGATTTCATATGACTTTCAATGCGCTTTCCTAGCCGGGCGGAGCTTGAGGTCTGCAGTGATGCCACCAGAGGCGCTGCCGCTGCTGGGTAACATCG
>NSMO01000666.1:0-11276 GCA_002588565.1 Coelastrella sp. UTEX B 3026
ACCTGCATAGCAGAGGGCAATCTTTGACATGACTGTTGTTTTGGCCAGTGAGATCTAGAGCCTCACGCCTGTTGTGAGGATTGATCGGCGAGACCTCTAGTGGATCGCTCAAAGAGTTAGAGGTGAACATTGCACCAGCATTACTGTAGCAGTAGTCATTTGGCAAACTACTGCAATTGTTACCAGGGTAGTCTTCAGTAGGTACACAGAAGCCTCACAACCCCTGCTTTTTTACACATTTCCATATATGGCTACTACATCTGGGTTGCTATTGCTGTGCTGACGTCATGTGTGCTGTACAATTCGCACCTGCCGCCCACGTCACACGTGCAGCATGTCCAGAGTATCTGCCAGATTAAAAGGCATCTATGCACTTGTGCTGCTGCATTGACACCAAGATTCAGAGCACGTCAGCAAACACATCCTTAACCAAGATGAGGATCCTCGGACCACCAAATTCCCCATTCGACCACACATCATCAACATCTACCTAGGTAAACAACCCAGAACTCATGAAACACTCTCATTCACACCCGGAGATGTTTTGGCATTTGCATTTCCCACCATGTATAGATACACCAAACAATGGATAACAGAGTAACAGTCACTGCATCACACATCAGCTCCTCAGACAACATTACGCCGTCGTCACTGATGCTGCTGCTGCTGCTCAGTTTTCCACCCAGCCAACACCTTGTCAATTTGTGCATATGCTTCAGCCTTGCGGCCTGCTGATATGAACGATGCTGCAAAGCTGTTTCCAGCAAGAGCTGCAATTTGATCTGCTGACAGGTTGGCAACTGCCGCTGCATACTCGTAATTTGCATTTAGGTAGCCACCAAAGTATGCTGGATCATCCGAGTTGATTGTGACAATCATGCCGCACGACAGAATCTCCTGTATCTTCTCGGGCAGCGACCCTTTGTACACCTGTGTAGATCACAGGGCAAGACTCAGCACACATTGTGAGCAGATTGTATGCAGCACTCAGTGTGTGGCCAGGTCTGTTGTTGACACCTGTCAGCAACCACGAGAGTGCTCATTGTTCCAGGCCTAGATCACGCTGTGATTTGCTTGAATGTATACAGCGCAATGACGGGTGTTGCACTGCTACTGCTGTTATCACTCAATGCAAGTGGTTGCCCCCATCAAAGGAGTCAGTTACAAGCGACAGCCACAGACGGCTAGACAGTTGCCATCACCAACCAGAGCAACTCAACAATCCATACCTGTAGCATGAGGTTGCTGAGAGGACAGAGAGTGATTGGCACCTTGTGCTGGGCCATGTACTGCACTAATGCGGGGTCATCCAGACTGTGGATGCCATGATCAATGCGCTCTGCTCCCAACACGCGCAGGGAATCCCAGATGTAGTCTGGGCCGGCCTCTTCTCCTGCAGGGGTGGCACAACACACCGGGTTGCTTCACTGTTGCTACATTACTCCTACTACATTTGAAGAAGAGAATGGTTTCCGCTGTTTTGCTTATAGTGCGACAGGCGGTCATGTGTGCATACGTGTGTGTATAGGAAACACCGACACAGTTTGTACGGGGCAAGCTGTCTCTCAAATCCCACCGTGCTACTGCTTGTTCCTTACCAGCATGTGCGACCTTGTGCAGTCCCAGCAGTGATGCTGCCTTATACACTTCTTTGAAGTTTTGTGGCGGATATCCAACCTCAGTGCTGGCTAAACCCAAACCCATAATGTCGTTCATGTATGGCAGTGACATGGCCAATATCTTAGCTGCTGATAGTTCTCCTCTGTCTCTTTGCAAGCACAGGATTAGGTGGGCATCTATGGGGTATGTGGGATGGTTCTTGCGGGCGTCTATGGCAGCTTGCATGCCGTTGACTACTGCAGACAGGGGGACACCCCTGCATACCAGGAAAAGAACACTTTCTAGTGGCAACATTTCACAGAGGTGCCTAAGTACAACGTTAGCTGTCGTAGATGTATGACACCTGAAGTGTGACAATGGTGCCAGCAATACAGCTCAGCGTGGTGCCTCAACAGTGCATGAGCTGTGAGGTATCGCCTGTAACTATTCCCTCTGACCTGCTTGCTGCAAGCCAAGACATTGCCACAATGCTGGGTGCAGAAACCTGGTAGTCAGGCTAGCTCTGACATCAGCTGCATACTCATGCCAGCGTTGAGGCCCTTGCATCCTCAGCATCTAGCCCAAGCACCCAAGCCGAGACAGCCACAACCACAGACTAGGAAAGTGTCCTGTGTTACCTGGCCACGTGTTCTTGTGCATCATAGAACAGCTCCACATGCGTGATGTTCTGTTCTGCTGCTTTGTTGAGATATGCCTCAGTCACGTCATAGAAGTCTTGCCGATGCAACAGCACTGATTGACCGATGTGAAAGGCGTCCAGGAAGTCTTGTAAGTTGTTGAAGTGCTGCCTGCAGGGTTTGATGAAGCGTTGCAAAGTACGTACGTACAGTGTCACTGCAGCAGGTTGCTGCATGGCAACTGGTGTGTATGGCACTGAGCAGAGTTGTTGATCCCATCCCAGTATACAGCAACTTCTCAACCTAAGTTATGCATATCAGATGCTGGTGTATCAGCGATGCAAATGAAGAAAGTAATGAGATTCGCGTGACGCAACAGCAGTGCAGTGTGTGGAAAGCTGGCATGTATTGCGAGACTGATAAGAGCTGGAGCTCTCGGCACCCCTGAACCAGCGCTTCTTGCACCACATGTGGTATAGTGTTGGCGGGGTGCTGGAGAGCATACGCGGACCGTATGGTCACCTGGCTGCCTTTGCTGCTGCAAGATTTGCATATGGCAGCGTGACGTTGTTCCTTAGCGCCAGTGCCCACATGAGCTCCGGCTCAATAGTGCCTTCAATGTGAATATGTAGCTCTGCCTTAGGCAGGCGCCTAATCAGGTCTTGGATACGGGGATCCACCTTTCGGGTGAAGCCATTGCTTGCTGCTCGAGGCAGATCCCGCGCAACGCTCAACTCGTTCGGACGGAGGATACCACCCGTTTCCCTCAAACTCAGTTGTTTTGGGGCATGCAACGCTGTCGCTAGCTGGAGGCCCAGCAAGAAAATACAGATGACCAAAACTACGAAGTTCTTCATTGTGCCGAACTGAGCCAATAACCCAGGACAACGTCGGTTCTGCATATGCGAGCATACCTTTGGGATCCACCTTCGGGACGCGGAGCTTGTAGGATCATTGCAGTCGGGAGTGTCACACTTCTGACTCGTCATTGTCACACTCGCCGCCTCATTAGGGCTTCGCTGATCACGTGCGGCAACTGCTTGCCCACAGTAGCGAACTGGCCAATGCCCCTTGCTCACGTGTGTATGCAGACTTTGATACCTCTTTGACTGGCTCAATTCATGGCTCAGCGTCACGCTGGAAGCAAATCACATCTCAAGGCCCTAGCCTACTGCTGTGCTGGGCATGCTGTCGTTCACCATGCTGTGGTACACAACTATCTAAACCCCTATCCACCAGCCAACTCTATATTCACCGCACACCAGTCATTCCCATAGTCCCTAGTAGTAACACCATTTGCAGTTGACCCTGTGTAGTTTGACATCTTCCCCGCCGGCTTCAGCAAGATTGTTGCTGACTGGCCTACAGACACCAACCCCGCATGCACAGCAGCCACGTCGAAGTCCGAGTCGTTTGTGTAGGGCCCTGAGCCCCACACCGCTCCCCTCTCACTGTTATTTGACCCTGTGACATTCAGAGTGACGGCATCAGGACACCCATCTGCAAGACGGTGCAAACACGTGTGGCTTAGTTAGCGACATTCAAGTAGCGCAGCTCTCTAGGTGATTCCAACCGGTAGGCTGCCACGGATATGCACCAGTAAGCTTGACCTCTACCCTGCTTGCAGCTCCTGGCAGTGCGTGTGCTACAGAAATTGTATCTGTCAGCTTCTACGGGTTCTGCCAGATTGCTAGTTCCTGAAGAGAATTTGCAGGTAGCTCAAGCTCCACAACTCGCTACTAGCAGACTGAGTCTGCTATGCAAAAAAGTGCTGGTAACCTGTAAACCGTGATGGCTCGTACGAGTACCTGGTGCAGGTGATGGGCTGCCAGCAATTGCAGGACTCAACAAGACAGGAGACCGCAGTGTAACCTGCGCTGGCATAGGGGATGGAGTAGGGGTGGCCGGACTTGCTGTTGTGTTGGCAGCTGCAGTAGCTGGCTTAGCAGACGACGAGCTGGTACCTGTTGTTCAAGAGCACGAGCAGCAAATGGTGGCCACAACATTCTGTCATCCCAGTGCAGCCTTGATGGAATCAAGCAACAACACAGCTGAAAGAGTCTGGAGCACCATGCTAGAAGTAATCACAAATGAGTCCACACCCACACAGCAGATACAGCAGAGTGCCTGAAAGCTGACAATTGGCCAATCCAGTGGAGACTTAGCACCTGCTGAGGTGGCCATCCTGCATGACCCACCTGCTGCTCCTGCTGGGGCAGAAACCTGATTTGGAACCGGTCTCCTTGCCAAGAAGATCCCCACGCCAGCTCCAGCACCTACAGCAACCGCCACTATCACGATAGCTAGCCCAACTGCCCAGGCAGTGCGAGTGCAACGGCACCTGCTGCTGTGGTTGGCCATGAGACCAATGGCAGCATCCTTTGCAGGTGATACAGTAGCATTTCTTGTAGCTGCAAACTCTGTGTCTCCTTGCTCAGCAGAGGCTGCAGCTGCTCTTGAAGACAGTATTCGTGATGGTGCTGATACTGGTACTGGCTGGTCCGACCCACGGGTATCTAGCGCTGCAGGAGGGTCCAACATCATGACTGCTGCTGGAGCTTGCATATGAGCTGCTGTACTATCAGCTTGCCCTCCTCTACTCCTCAACTGAGTCCCACTGCTAGCCTCGCGGATGAGTAAACTGACATGTGCTGGTGCTGTTGTGCCCCTTTGGCCAGCTGTTGAGCCAGCTGCAGTGTTATGAGCTGACAAAGCCAACCCATGTTGCTGCGCCCAACTCTGTATGCTCTTCTTTAGGTTGTGGTTGGGTATCAACAGCTTCGTGCTCAGCACTTTGCCAGTCGCAGGACACGTATTGTGAGATGCTAGCCACCGTTGTATGTTAGCTGACTCGTAGCTGTGGCCGGTCTCTGCTAGTATAACGGGGTTGACCATGACTTCTTGACTGATGGGACAGGTGTAACCATCTGGGACCTCGGGTGCTACTGCTGGTATGAGGGTACCGGCGGCTGAGGCTGCCCTGGGGGCTAGAGCTGCACAGAGCTGCAGCAGAACAGGGAGGGAGGTCAAAGTAGCGGCAACTGCTGAACAGTGCCAACTTCGTGACGCAGAGTCAACGGGTGAGGCGTGGTGCATCATGCTCAAGTGAAGTGCAACTCAGACTGCAGTCCAATTCCTTCTGACAGCTCCAATAGACAAGCGGTTGACCATTGGCCAACACTGCTGGTGGTGTCACAAGCTGTACCTGTTGCACAAGAAACTCCTCTGTGTCAGCTCCAAACGCCTTCCGCTTGCCAGCTATAGCACCATCACCAGCCCCCTCAAGTTGCTCCGCGCCATCTAAACCACCCCCTCCATACAGGGCTGCCAGCTGCAGTGTCTGCAGCTCTTCTAGCAACTCGTCAGGGCTGAGGTCAGCTAGCTGACTGTACTGCTCCAACTGCTCTAGCAGTGCCTGATGGAGCAGTTGATCAGGTGTGGACTGTTGCAGTGCTACTGCTGCAATCTCTTTCAACCTGCAAGCAATGTTAGTGTCTACTGTGTGCAGTTCGTATTGCACCACCCAGCTGCTGCTGATCACATGCATATCTTGCCACATGGATCTGATAGGATGCAGGCACAGTCACTGCTTGCAAAGCCTGTTGCGCTAGTCTTTTGACAGCGGCATGGCCTTGTTCAAGTTGCCAACCCTCAGCGCAAGCGTGGTCAGTTTCTCACAGCCATTCTGCCAGATAGTATCGGATATCATTGGCAGGTGCTGCACTTCTCCCACCTGTCTCCATTCTGCTCGTATTCCACAAAGAACGTTTTGGTTCTGCTGAGCTGGCGCTGGATCTGAACCAATTCTGACCGGGCTTCAGTCAAGTCCTGCAGCATAAGACATGCCGCCGGCATGATTGGCACGTGCTCACACCCCAACATGCTACTGGCCTGTGCCTGACGCAGTATGACCAAAAGCAATGCTGATGTCACTGCCAAGAGCTGCATCAACCACAGCTTGTTGTGCTCAGCTAATTGAATGTCCTGCTATAACAGCCAGTTTGAAACGCTGCGGGACACATCTTGTAACAGACTCATCAGGCTGCCCAAGTGCAGGATGCCCCCACCAGCAAATTCTCTCCAGCTGCCAGTATCTGAAACGTGTTTGTGAGGTCCCTGTTGACTCTCAAGAACTCTTCTCGTATGACCGAGGCTTTTATGAGCGACACCAGGGGGCCGGTGTTGCATACTCTTGTCAGCAAAGCCTGGGCCTTGGTCAGCGCTTCCAGTAACGCTTCTGCGTGCATCGCCGCAACAATGCAACAACTTGCATTTCAAGCTGAGCAGGTTAGGTCTTCTCTTGTGGAAAGTACATGTCTTAATGTGCTGTGTAGAGCCTGCCACAGTAAATACATGTCGTGCTGCTGCCAAACAACACCCGACGCTGGGAGCCACATACCAAGGACCTTGCTGCCAACTGGTGAGACCCCATCTTCAGGTATGTTCTTGAGGAACCCTTCTATGCAACTAATAGCTGTGCCGAGGCTCTTGCATTCACTCTTGTTGTGTTTGGCAACAACAAGCTGTTGGGCAATCTCGAGGCAGACCCGCAGGCAGCATCCCGTAAGGCCGGCTGCAATTGTTGAGTTCATTTTATGTGCTTGTGTAAGCTCAGCAACAAGTGATTGCAGCAGATCAGTGTGCCAAAGAGCCGGTGAATCACTTCAGTACTTGGCAGGTCGTACTCGGTTCGATGCACCAAAGATACGACTCAAGGCTGTGAAACAAAGCGTCTATTCCAGATTGCAACTGATTTTGTGCCGCTGTGGCGTGAATGGGGCACTGCCTCGGGATGTACGAAATGGCTCGCGAAAATTGTAACAGGCGCCAGCGCGGGCTGGCACTCTTGTTTAGAGCTCTGCAGGTCCTTTAGGTTGGCGGAATGACAATTCTGTGCGCAAATAATGTAGTTTACAGCATGACACCTAAGACCACTGGTTGGTTGTCCGTGTCGTCTTGAGAGCTGCCTTGACATGCACTGTCAGCACCAAGCAGCATCTGAACACATTGCCAGGTTTGTAGCGACCTTATAACGCTGCTAACAAGCCTCTGGAGGCTGGCTTGCGAGGCGATGGCCCTGGCGTGTACTGCTTCAGATATTTTGAACAGTCCCCTGTCCAACCCAGAGGTCCCCAGTCACCTGCCCTCGAGCTGTTCAGGTCTCAGGAACCCAGCCTCAAAGCGTTCTATCCGCATCTTAGTCTTATCGTCCAGGCTAGACTCTACTGTATGTACTGCTGCTGCTCTAGCTACAGCTCTCATTGACTGCTGCCTGAACTGATGCTGCAGCAAGCGAACTACTGGGTAGCCAAGGAATGCTAAGGGATGATCAGGCCTTGAGTACGTGTATATGTCATACCTACACACAACAGGTGCGGTTGAGCACAGATGGTGTGACATCGGAACACACACTTCCTGTGTACTATAGCCGTATACTATGTGGCCCAGTGGGCGTGAGGTTAACTCATGGCATACAGCGAAAGCGGACATGAAACGTTGCGCTAGAACCCCAACCAATCAATCCAAGTACTGCTACACTTAACCAACCATCACCCATAGATGAATCCATGTGTATCTGTGAAAGCACTTGTTACACGGCGTGATAGCCAACGTTTGCAAGCAACACTGATCCACAGCTGCATTGAGGCAGATACCTGACAGCAGCAGCGCTCACCAGACTGAGTCATCTGATTTGTCCCATTCCACCCTAAACCGCTCTTCACCAGCTAAGTAGTGTGTCTTCAAACAAGCATGAGCATAACTCATCTGCTGACCATGATGCTTGTGTTTGGTCTTGCCTGCTGGCTGCTGCTGCTGCTGCCGCCCTGGAGAGCTTGTGTTGCTGTTCTGCCTACTCCAGCGGCCTTCCTGCTTATACCTGCAGCACCAAAGGCGCACCAACCAAGTACATCAGGCAAACATGCAGACAAATTTGGACTGATAGTTGCAGGCAATGCTTCTTGCAAGCCGTTAAGGTGCCTCCTTGAAGATTGACAGGTATCGTCCGGGGTGCTGCGTATGCGGTGCATGCAAGCATGTGCAGCAGACAGATCAAGCGCTTCGCTGTCAAATGCCCTGCCTCAGTATCACAGCTGCAGTAAACCCAACAGTAAGGTGCAGTACTGAGCCCACACTTACACAATCTTGAGAGGTACTGCTGTCCATACACCAAAGACGTTTGCTGATACACAGACAGGTGAACCAGCTTTGATAGGCGTCTCGGGGTCAACTTGAGCCCAGGGCAGTTGAAACTGGCCCCAGGTGCTGAGCAGGCTCTTGGTAGCTTCGTATGTTTTCCTACCATACCCAACCTGCACATTGGCATGTGTTTGTATCGTGCTACAGCATGGGTCTGCATTTGATTCGCCAGAAGTTGCTGTTCCTGCACATGCACAGCTGCCTGCACTGCACACGCAGCACCTTACACAGACACATTCCTCATCTTGCTTAGCTGCGACAAGGCCCATGCAGCTCAGAAGTTTCACTTACTGTTCTCGAGTCCCTGGGAGCCTGTTGCTGCTGCTGGGCCTGACGACTTGAATGGTGCAGTTCAAGATCTGCTCTCACCTTGATGCGTTCATGATCCACATTCCACCAACCATCATCTTGCGCTTCTGCAGATAAGGGAGGCGCATCCAGTGACCCCCCTGCACTGCTGAAGTTGAATCCCAACCTGTGCACCAAGTGCAGCAGAAGGGCTGAAGCCAGTTTGGATGCCTGATAGAGAGTGCTTACTGTCGGCAGCAAGTCTGCTCGCACTCACCTGAGGCCCTTGTCACATACAGCTTGCTCTTGAGCTTTTGTTGGCCGTCTCAATGAGACGAAGAACATTGTAGATGCTGATTAAACTCAGCACTACAGCAGCAGGTGTGCCAGGTTGCTAGGTTCCTGTGATAAACTACCGTGAACAGCCACTGGCCAGCAGCACATCATGACACAAGCAAGTGCCATTGCACGTTTGACAGTACCCCGCCCAGCTGACCGCAAGCCCACAGCCGGAACCCGCGGTTCAGCCACAGTGACACCGTGACATGACAGTAACCTGGCCTTTGCACCACAGGGCCCAACCTGGAGACGGACGAGCGACCCAATAGCATCACGGTACCAGCAAAATACTTTTGGAGAGACCGCAGGACACGTAGCTCTTTGCGCAAAGAATTGTACTTGCGATCTGCCGTGCTTGTTGCGCAAATCGATGTTTTGACTCTTCAATACGTTAATTACCTCACGTGTCTTTGTTTCGCACGTTACAGTAACTGCATCACAGCCCTGCAGGGCCTTGACCGTTGTCACACATGCACCAAGTTTGAATTCCAGCAGCCGAGAGTCTGTGCTATAAAGCAGCTGGCAGGTGCATCGCCTATTGGGCTGGTGCCAGGCAACTGAAAGAGGCGGGGTTGCAACACTCCTGTAGCACCTAGGCGGCAAGAGATGGAGACTGCCCACTACAACAGCAGCCCTTTGTTTCTGCAACCTCAATCGAGGCGCACCCCACAGCGAAAACCAACTGAAGACGAGAATGCAGAGATTAGCTATGCATTTGATAAGCTAAGGGGGGATCAGCAGTTTGTACTAGGCAGACATGTCAAGTTGGCATTGAGAGCCATGGGCTTCCCAGGTGAGCAATGTCTTCATCAAGACTCAGCTGAATGTTGCAGAGGCGAACATGTTCCATGGCTCGCGTCAGCAGACGGGCTGCAAGCAGTTTGTGCAGTTGCTAGATAGATGTTCACATGGCGAGGGCACCGCACGGGCGGGCAGACCGAGCCCTTCATAGTGAGCCAGACATTACAGCAGCCCAAGTTTTGCAGGTTTTGTTAGTCACACCATATAGAACCAATTGCCATAGGCTGCCCTAAGCACCAGAAAAACAGCCTGCACAGCACAGCAGCTGATTGCAAGCCAACTGCATGTGTCACCTGATGTTGCTGCTGTCCTGCAGTGAAGAAAGCAGATGTGCAGGAGCTACTGCGTGACCACGGCATCCCACCAGATGCTGGCCTAGACTGGCAAACGTTCTATGATGTGGTATCATCCAAAGTAGTAGAGCGCACACCTCAGGACGAAGTTCGCCGTGCTTTTCAGCTTTTCGACCTGAATCATACGGGGAAAATCACACTGAAGGAGCTCACACTGATAGCAAAGCAGCTGAACGTCAGCATAGAGCCCGAAGAGTTGAAAGATATGATATCAGAATTTGATAGAGACCAAGACGGGGCAATCAATGAAGAGGAGTTCAGAGCTATTGTAGCGCCACAGGATGACTAAGCAGCATCCTGGGCAGTGCTTAGGTAGTTTGACATTCGCACATTGTCTGATGTCACACAGTGTGTGTGAAATGTGGGTAGCTGGCCTAGAGGGCAAGGATATCACAGGTGGCCAGACGCAATAAGTTGCATAGAGAGCTGGCTACACAGCATGTTGACCAAGTAGCATGCCAAACATAGGGGAAAATTTGGCACACAGGTGCTTATCCAGGCCTGCATCATTCACAGCTGTTGTATTGCCTGGCAGCATCGCCTATCATTAATTGTGTGCTCTGGCAGTCGGCTCCTTGCAGCTGCTGTACAGTTGATACACAGCATGAGCAGGGCCTGCTCAATGGGGACTAGCCGCATTCGGAAGGGGTCCTTGAAGACAGCATATAAGCAGCAAAGGCATGTTTTTGATAGTATACTTACGTACGTACGTACATCTGGCCCAGACAGGGCCCACCCGGTTGGGTCTATGGAGTTCTCTTATTGTTCTTGCAATCGCTGCGCCTTGTTCGGCAATCTCACTGTGAGGTCCTCACAAGTTACTTTTACATGAGGATGTGTCCATCGCGATAACATCAAGATCCGAATCCGTTACAAACTCGCCCGGACGGGCCGGTCGCGGCAGTTGCGGCGTGTTTGGACACATGTGACTGGCACAAAAGGCATAACATATTTTTTCTGCCACTATTGAGATATATGATGTAATATCACTTGGTCCAGCTCAGCCTGGACTCAAAAGCGTTAGGTAACGCACGGGCCCAATGACGAGTGCAAAGCCGCT
>NSMO01000667.1:11658-26212 GCA_002588565.1 Coelastrella sp. UTEX B 3026
ATGCCAGCAAACAGCTGGGTGCACATTGGGCTGCAGTAGAAAGCCACTGCTGTTGTTTGGCTATGCATCTGCTACAGTTCACGTTACCTTCATGTAGAGTCCCTTCAGTGCAATGCTTGTGCCTGCCAGTGGATGTTGCTTCGCATGTGTTCAACGTAATCTCCAACAGCATGTGCAGGAAACTGCAAGCATAAGCTGTTTGCCCGCCAGTGTATGTTGCATATATCTGGCAGCGCCAAAGTGAATGTTGCCGTCTTATGTCGGCATGCTGGGCTCACCTTGGTGTGTGCACATTTTCAACTTGCCTAGGCGTTTGCGGCAGCACTGTGCGCGGGCAATGACTCTGTATGGCAGTATGAGTTGATGTGTCAGGCGCCCAGCCACCTGTCCATGGCTGCTGCTGTTTCAGTGGCTACAAGCGGTGTCAGTGATGTAGCCGGCCCAGTGCATGGCCTGTTTGTGTGCCAATAGCAGTTTTGGCAGTTTGAATAGTAAACATATTGTCTATGTCAATCAATCTACTGCTTTGCGGTAGTTGCCGAGTCAGGAGGATGACATTGGCGTCTTAATTTGAGACTGCTGATCAAGACCGTTGCGGTCCTAGGATCAGCAAGTAACTGTCTAGTCATCTTGCCATTTGTGCAGCGAGTTATGCTGGGTGCATATGCATTCCAGCATTATGGAGATACGAGTGGGTTACACGAGGCTACAATTAAAGGCGCATATGTTACGAATTACATACGTATGTAATAATGTAGTGCATGGTAACCTCAACGTAAACAAGGTGTAGCATGGACAGTAACTTGACCGTTACTTGGCCCCTTTCCCCCACAGCAGTGGCAGGAAGCAAACATGTCAATGGATGCTGCCACCCTGGGAGTTTCGTGTGCTGCAGGGCCACGTGTCGTGCATCAAAAGCAGTCACTTGGAAAGGCTACTTTGTGGCTTTGAGTGCTAGCACTGCTCAGCAGCGCTGCCGCCTTGCCATGGCCAGTCGTCAGGCCATATCGTGCCCGCCGTTCGAGGGGTTAACGCGGGCGTGTGTGGAAACATCACTTCTCGATTGAAGTCTCAATAGTCCTGCGCAAGGAACGGGTCCGACAAGGGAGCTATCTGATAGTATCAGTGTCATGACAGTTTTTGAACGATACGGCCTCAACGAAGGCCAACCTTGCCCCGGTGTCAAGGACTCAACTGGTTGGCGCTTAACGTATCGTGCTTTGATCATTTTGTTATCGTACTCAAGTGTGACGCAAGATGAAAAGCCGACAGGGGGTCTCGGGGCTTGAGGAACGGATCGGCGCAGTTTCACGGCTGGTCAACAACTTGCTCAAAGCTCCATTTGATGACACATACAATAGGCATGTAAGTGACCTGGAGGCAGGAGTGAAGGCTCTGCAGCAGAGCTATGCGGACTTCAAAGCGACGCTCGCAGACGGCGTCTCCACCAGCGATGTGGGCATCATCTGGCAGCTATCGTGTGTGCTGTGGGTGAGTATGGTGTTCAAGGGCAGTTACAGCAGCCACTAGCGCGTTGGTCCTGCGTTGATGCTGGAGCTGAGCCTGTCACAGCCTGTCACAGCCTGTAAGAGCCCTAGTCCTGGCTTGTCTCCGTTATACCGCCAGTCGCATGCTAACAGAGCCAGACCTGCATGTACGAGCGCGAAATGGTGGCAGCATTGTGCCCATCTGTTTGGCTGCAGAACCTAGCCATCGACATCACAGCCAAAGGCTTGTGCAGCAGCAGAACAGTATCAGAAAAGGTAGCATGGATCCGCCACACAGCTTGCAGTTTGGCGCTGGACATTCCACAGCAAGAATTGCAGGAAGCACAAAGTCTGCAGCTGATCCGGTTCTGCTTGAAGGTAGGACCTTTGATCCTGCAACATCGGCTTTGCAGTTCAATACAGCAACAGCGGCGCAATTCACCTCTGTCAACTGCAACACGACGAGACTCCTCACATGATACTTCTGCACAACTGAGAAGCTGAACTGTTACCGTTTGAACTGGTTGCTGGGGCAGCTGCATGCGCATTACAAGCACCAACTGTGCACCTTCCTGCACAGCAGTTGGATCACCATCAGCTTGTTGTCGCACCCATTTGCAGCAACAAACCTCACTGCCTGTACGTTCACCATCTGCAGTCCAGCGAGTCCTGGGCAGCTCTAGACCGATGGGAGCAGGCAGAACTGCTGTTGGCATCTGCTGCACGAGTGGTCACAGCAACCTGCAGCACAGGCCTCGCGGATGGCCAGATACAGCTCTCAGGCACGCAGCTGACAGTCATGAAGGCGGAGGAGTACTGTGGACTAGTCTATGAGGTCCATCTGGCACGCTACACTGCTGCCTGCAAGACAAATCAGCAGGTAAGAGTGTTCCTCAATATTGTCCGGGCGCTCGAATCATGCAGGCAGCTTGGACAACTCTTGGCTGCAGCACATCAGAATCGAGCTCTGTGCAGCTGGTAAAGCTCAGGCAACAGCCTCTAGGCACTGACATGAGTATACCGCTGGGTAGGTAGTATACTTGCATTGGACACACCTGCACAACCATAACATCACATGCTGAAGGGTTGCCTGCTCATTATCAACACATCAGTCATAGCCTGACCAATTGCCTGCAGGAACTGGCCAGGGAGGCTCTTGCGATGGCGCGAGTGGCAGCGGAACATCTTGCACCAAGCACCAGCAGCAGCTCACTGCTGTGTTACAAGCTTGCCCGCTGTCTGCATGGCCAGGTCATGCAGGACATTCAGTCTGGGGCAGTCGGTAAGCTAGGCCAGGCTCTATGAGCTAGATTACAGTGCCGGTCTGCCCCTGCTGCAGCAGCATGTTTGCAGACAACACCGCACTCATGGACGCTTCCTGCAGATATGTTTGTGGGCCATGATTATATAGCAAAGCAAGCAGCAAGGGCATCAACGGCATTCCCCAGGCATATTCATCGTCCATGCTGCATATCACATGCTCGCCACCAAACAATAATAACCAGTAAGCTTGCAACACAGCCCCTCTGGCGACCATCTGCAGAGATATGTTATACCGTCTCAGCTGAAGTCAGCGCATTCTGTTGGCAGTTGGGGAAGCAGCGCTACCAGTCAGTATGCAGCAGTGGTTGGTGACACACACCGCAGTACAGGAGGTTGCTGGGCATGAGTAGCTAGCATGCATGTGTGCATGGCCGCAGGTGCAGATGGCAACCTTGACATGGTGCACGGAGCTTTGAAAGCTGCTTATGACCTCGTTCTGAAAGCCAAGGCTCTTGGTCAGGATGACACGGCTGCAGATGCTGGTGCAACTGCAACTAAGCTCAAGAAGCTACTGCAGTTGGAGGCCAAGGTTCGCTGTCAGCAATCTGTCCTCGTCCTGCTGCGCTGCAGCTCTGGTAGAGGCCACCTGCAATCTGCCCAATCCCCTATGGCCTGCCATGCTCATGAACGGTAGCAACAGGGCAGAGAGTGGAAGTTAATATCCCATTCATACCTGGCGGTCTGTTTGTTACAATCTGCAGGTGTTGCTGTGCTTGGCCTATCTTCAACTGCAATTTGCCAAGGACCCTGCTGCCTGCCTGAAGTGCACAGAAGCGCTGCGTCAGCTGGAGACAGATGAAGGCAGCCACCCCGCAGTTTCACTGCTGGCCTTCAAGGCGTTTGTGGCGCTGGGAATGCTGGAAGAAGCAGAAAAGGAAGCAACAGGTGTTTGCAGTGTTGCTATTGGATCTATCCTGTGTTGTAGGCACAACAGCTTGCCTGCATGGCAGACATTGCGCCGTTTGTTTTGCTTTGGGACCGATAGAAAGCAAGAGCTTATTTAGGTTACAGCAGCGTCCTCGGGTATCTGTTAGTGCCAACTGGAGACCAGTCATGTCATCCCAAAGGGGTTCGGGTGACATGTGGTGCCTGCTAGGTGGTGGGCAGTATAACTGAAGTGCTGACACATCTGGCAGCAGCCTGCTGTTACCAAACACCTTGATGCATAGCCCGCAATTGAGACTGTTGCTTGGTACTCCGTTGCAGGTATCGCTGTGTCAGACGCCACCAGCCGGGAGACGTGCCAAGCTGTGCTGCTGGAACTACTCAGCGTACCAGGCAGAACAGCTCAGCTGAAACCAGGTCAGACCTTCTATCGGCTTGCCATATGGCTTTCAGGGTTTCTTTCAGGCAGGATTCAAGCAGCTTTTCACACAAGCAGCAGATCCTGTTAACAGCTTCTTGTCTTATGTAACATAGACCGTGTGCTTCCTGCACTGCATCAGCTAGAACTCACTGCTTGCCTGACAAATGAGTGCCTATTATACAGTGCCTTGGTGGGCAGGGAGCGCTATGAGATAGTGAAAACATTTACCTGCATGCTTGTTGCCCCCTTGCGCTCAAGTCACTCACCGCAGTACTTGGTCGCTTCTACCAGGACTGCTGTTGCTGTGGCCCGGTCGTAACAGCTTGCAGAGCGCTCCCAGCAGTGTTGATTGCATCATACCAGTTTATAGGGGTCGTGGCTGATCTGTGTTGCCCATGGAGGGCAACAACAGAGAAGAGGCCCACCAAGGAGACATCACAGCCCAATGTACTCACAGGCTAACACTGCTAAGACCTTTGCTAAGACCCACCCTCCGCCCTCTGGCAGCCAGGGCTCCTAGCTGTAAATGCCATAGATGGCTTATTTAGAACTGCTTAGTAGAATCTTCCGCTTGCTGTTTGCGACTCCCTTCTGTGCATAACTTCACCTTCTACTGTGCCAATTTCCCTCAAATCCTGTGATGATGACAAATTCAACAAGGCACGCACTAGCAACCGAGGTTGATTGCACTGCATCACCATGATTTGACTCAAACCGGGGTGCAAACGACCATGCTGCTGTCCTGCATGCTGTTTGCTACAGTGCTCCAACTTGTACTGGGCCGTTTCCCCTCAGACCCTCTGATCATCACAAGTTTCACACAGCAGGCACTAGAAGCAGCCACCAAGGCAGCAGCCGCAGCAGCCACAAGCACTGATGCTGCCGAATGTCAGCAGCACCAGCAGACGTGTGATCAGCTACAGAAGCTTGTGCTTGAACAGCTGGAGGCAGCTGCTGAGCTCAAGCAAGCCCTGTGTCAGGTGAGGCTCGATTGTGTTTCTGAATTTTTATCCATTTGACATTTGACCGTTCATCATATGTTATACTCTGTATATATGTGGTTTGGCAAATTACATAATTGCATGCACTTCGCATGCATGTCGACAAGGTTCACATGTGACGAGCGGCAGAAGCTTGTACTTCAACAGTCGGAGTGAGCTGCTGAGCTCAAAGCTGCCTTGGCGCAGGCATGCACCGGAAGTTCAAAGCTGATGCCATAGCTTCAAGCCTATTGGAACACCAGTGTGGGCGTGGGTGCAGGTCCCACAGGCAGCCCTGGAATGTGGCTGCCTTCTAGATTGATATCAAGAGTCACTTGCCTGGAAGGGGCTTCCTTATGCACATTATGTTTGTTCTACTGCTGCTGCTGCTGCTGCTGCTGCTGCTGCTGCTGTGGCAGCTGAAGTTCCGCTTCAACAAAGAAGTACTTTGCTTGTGTGACAGAAACACAGTTCACCACAGAACAACAACCGCAGATGCACAGCAAAGAATTCCACCTGTCAGTATGGCTACAGCGACTGTACTGTTGTAGACATCTGCAATTGTTCACTGCGTGCCCTAAGATTAGTGCGAGTTGAAAGCTGATGGAATCCAGCCCTCCTCTGTCTGTTCCTGCAGGACCCGGCCTTGCAGACTGAGCTACGTGATGCACTGTACCAGCATGGATTGACCAAATTCACTGCCAAGGAATTTGACATGGCCGTCAAGTTCTTCGGTGCAGCATTGGAAGTTTGTGAGGTGAGCACTGCAGGACTGTGTGATGTACAACGTCCAGGCTCTTGATGAAACAGCTGGCACCCAGTACATCTGGCTGACGTTGACACCGCATGGCAGTATCTGACATGCTGATGCGATTTCTGCAAGACTTGACTTGCAACCAACAACAAGCTAAACACGTTGAGCTGTCTAAGTACACTGATCACCCAGGACCCTGTCAAGGGCGAATCTGTCCAGGTACTTGTCATAGCATGTGCTACCTCAATCCCGCAATGTTGAGCAGCTACTTAGCGTGTCTGGCACCAAAATAGCGCAATGACAACAAGGCACAGCCATTGCTGCTTGCTGAGCGTGCTTCTGGACACACTCATGTTCTGCAGGACCGTGTGAAGGGGCGAGTTGCCCGGGTACTTGCCATGTGCCACCTGGGACAACAGCAGCTCGACAAGGCCAAGAACTTCTGCGGGCTGTCTGATACCTATGAACCTGGAGTCATTGCTACCAGCTTTATCAGGTACATGTGTTGCTTTAAGCTTACGCTGGCCGCTGCTTTTCTAGCTAGGAGCTAGCACCGGCATGACATCATCTTTGAGTCCTGGGTCCCATGCAAATTTCACAGACCTTGCCAGCAACACTGGATGTCATTGGTGCAGTACCAAATGATCTGAACTCCAAAACCGCTCAACCCCAGTCCACAGGCAGCTAAGTGCAGGGTCGGGCGGCTAAATAACTTCTAGGTTGATGCAATGTGGCAAGCAGCGCACACATCAATAGATCAACTATCAGTCTCTGCTATGTTGTATTGACTTGCAGGTTCAAAGTACTTCTGTTGGAAGGCGATGAGTCAGGTCTGCTGGAAGAGCTCACTCACATGATCACTTGCAATGACTACTGCAATGATATGCTCTGGGTAAGTCGTTGATTAAAACAGACACAGGGTTGCATTTCGTACCCAGCATGAAACAGCAATGATGGCCATTGTGTGTTCAGCCGCTGAACACAGCCGGGCTGTATAGCCCTGTTAGCAGATGACAGCAGAAGCTCAAGCAGATACTGGATGTTTCTGTTCTGGTGTTGCTTCTAACAGCACAGCAAGCAGCTCCTACACAAGCTCCTTTTGCAGGTCAGAGTTTCTGATGCTGGACACCTGACTGCAATGACCACCAAAGTTTGTGAGTAAGGAGGCAGCATTTGACCGTTGATGCCGGTGGACTAATAAAGGGATAGGTTGCTGTCTGTGGTCTGCAGTTTGCTTTCAAGGAGGCCAACACAGCAAACGCCACCACAACAGCAAAAGCAGCACTTGAACACTTGCATAACTTGCTACAGAAGCAGGAGCAGCAGTCTGCCGGTGCAGCTGATGCAACAGCACAGATACCAGAGTGCATTGTGTTGCGGGTATGGGTCAGGGTGTTGTTGGATGAGCTCCAAAAACACAGCGATGCTGTGAAAGCAGGACAGCAAGCTGAAGAAGCTACAGACAACAACACAGATGCTGATGTGTGCCATCAGGAGCAGCAAGCAGCAGCAGCAGCGTGCCAATGCCTGGCTCAGCTCAGCGAGGTGCTGAGTAAGGTCAATATGAGAGTAAAGAGACTCGGGCTGGAAGTGTTCGCAGGAGAAAAGGAGTCAGCAGCAGTACAGCAACTGGAGTGGTTTGCTACATGTGCATGGAATGCAGGGCTACACTCAGCAGGTGCGGTCGGTGGAGCCAGATGCAGCTTGTATGATAGGTCTTTTCATCAGCTCTTATTGGTGTCAGACACAACTGGCCTTGTCGGGTGTGCCCGGCAAAGCGTGTTTCACCATGACAGAAATGCAGCAACTTGAGCTGCTGAATTCATTGGACTGTAGACTGAGTCCAGTTGCTGGTCACTTATGCTCGGCAATGCCTAAACCTTTCTGTTACCGTGCCAAGCGATTTTCTGGGCCTAGTACCTCTGTATTCACTACCCCATATGAGTCGCCCACCAACTCCTGATCCGTGCCCGGTTCGGCAACAACAGCCTGCACCACTTGGCCCAATCATGGACTACAGTAGTTCAAGCGGTGTGTAACTTTTCTACCGTTCGACTCGGTACGTAACCTAGCTTTCTCTCTCGTCCGTGCTATGCAGGTCTGAAGGACTACCAGGGTGCTGCCGTGTTGATGAATCTGTCAGCCCAGCTGTTTTCACAGCTGCCAAGCCTGGGGCCAAAGCAGCTGAGGCAGCAACGGCTGGCATACACCATTGCAGCATCAGCTGGCTTAGAGGTGAGCATCCCTGCACCTGCCTGGACAGATTGGCAAAGCTCCCTGTTTACACATGTGTCATAGTGGCATGCTGGGCTGTGCTGTGTGTTTGAAACAAGTTGCAGCTGGATGACGCAGTGCCAACTGCATATGCCGGCAATGATGTTGGATACAACCGTTCAGAATGGTCCGCAAGTTCCAAGGCAGCTTGTGTAGCCAGATGTGTGCTACAAAGTAGTAGCAGCAGCAGCTCCTTTCCAACAGGTTGAACATCCGACCTTCCATTCCAACATGATAACAAGGCCCAAGGCAAAAACATACACAAATCCCCACTATCAACAAGAATCACCAGTACCAGCGGGTGCACTAACCGTGCAACGCCTTATTGTTGTTACAACAGGTTCACTGAACCTTGAAGGCGGCACCAGAGCACTAGGGCAGCCTGCTGCTAGCCACCGCATGTGTCAGGCGTGCGAGGTTGCCGCGCAAAGCCACAACAAGGAACCCCAGTGTATGCAATCCCCACCTTCACGCAGAATCACCAATAGACAGTGGGTGCACTAAGACTGCAACGGCTTACTGCTGTGACAACAGGTCCACAAGAAGGCACCGGAGCACCAAGGCAGTCTGCGGCTGGCCAACCGCATGTGCCAGGCAGCAACAGCAGTAGCAGCTAAGCTGTCCGCGGGGCTTGGAGGCAGTGCCATGGCATCAACGACAGACGGTACAGCAGAAGCCTTCACACTGATGTTACAGTTCAGAGTGGCGCTGTGCACGAAGAATACAGAGGAGATGAAGGTCCTTGTTGATAAGATGGTCGCACACCCTTGTGTTGGTGCTGACATACTGCACCAGCTGCATCACATGTGCAGCCAAGAACCTCACAAGTAAGCCAGGTGCTGCTGCTAGGATATATGTGATGGCACTGCTTTGGCCTACTGCAGTCATCACTGCATGTGACCTTGGTCTGGGTGTTGACAGTGACCCATGTGTCGGTGCTGGCGTACTGCATCTGCTGCATGATCATGTGGAGTCTTCCACCCCACAATAAACTCACAAGTAAGTCAGGTGCTTGTGCCGGCACCTGTACCGCGGCATGTACAGAAACCACGCAGGCATTTTGCATCTGGCTGCTGTGCGTGCAATGCTGCGCGGCACAATGCATGGTTGGCAATGCTTTGGACTCTGGGAGTCACCACTGCACATTAACCAGGGCTGCGTATTGACGATGATCACGTGTTGCTGCTGACATATTCTGCTGCATCAGCATGTGTAATCAAGAGAGCCTCAATCTTTGAGTTGGGTACTGTGCACCAGGCAAATGCAGTTGGCTCTGCGACCGGCTGGGCTCCAAGTTGCTCTGCGCAGAGCATGCTCTGCCTAGAGTGTTGCATGCCAAAATACCTGCATCAAGACGCTCCTGATCAATATGAACACTGCTGCTGTGGTATCATGTTATATCATGTGACTGCTGCTGCTCTTGTAGATATCCAGACATCGCTGGCGCAGCACTTGAAGGCAGCCTGCATAAGCTGATGAGCAGCAAAACACCAAACCACAGCCAGGTGGCAGTGATACTACGCATGCTGCTGCAGAGGGCTGCCTCAGATGTTGCTAAGCTCAAATTGTACAGGTCAGCACGTGCACACAGTTTACAGCTTCATGCAATTTACAACTTCTATAATGCCATGAAAGCTTTGGTTTGAGCTCGGCCAGATGCGTGCATCAACAATTCAGAGCAGTGCTTGTAGGCTCAAGTCTGTGCCCACAACCCCTCTTGCTGCAGCATGTGTTTGTCATATTGCCAGCAGTCTCTGCACAAAGCTACGCATACACAGGTTGTCCAAAAGGCCTCTGTGCCCATTCTACTTCAGCCGTGCATCTCTACCGTAACAACTCTAGACAGCTACGGCAGCTATGGCTCAAGGGCTATGACATTTGGCTGATGCAGAGTGTCAAAGTTTACCGCCAATATCTCTCATGTGTATCCTGCACAGTATGCACATGCAAATCTGCATCTTCCTGTCCCTGAGTGCAGGGAGGCTTGTGGCATTCTGACCACCTCGCCACAGGGTAGTTACCCAGAAGTTGAAGCAGCATGGTTAGTCAGCACATGTTGGAACAGAGGCATGCATCACCTCAAGTTTGATAGGAAGGTGGAAGCAGCTGAGTACATGCAGGTGACTTATGGGAAGTAAACCATGGACCAGCGCAAAATCCGCATCTATATCAAGCAGCACCGCACTAGTTGCATGTTGCAATGTTCTGAACTCAAAGGCAAATTCCCCTAGTCATCAGCAGTTGTCACGGCATCAGGGCTTACCCTGCATTTACAAAGGAATGGTTCTGAAACATCAGGCGCTGGGACGATGGCTGTATGACTATGGCTGACTGCTAGCAAATATTCTCTACATGGGTATGTCGACACAATAATTGGACTGCCATTGCCAGGCTGCATACCCCTGACCTGCAGTTGCCATTGTGCCAAGCATGATTTGTTGGAGGAATGTATATGCCTTTACACTGGCAGGACATAACGGATCCATTAGCTCAAAATTTAATATGATTTCGGCAGTGATCAAGCATCATGATGCTACATGCCAAGTATTGATGCTCTGGCCCAAGTCCTGAGTGCCTTGACTGGCATGTGTTTGCTCGCAGGCCGCTGTAGACATGCTGCCTGCCTGCCAGCAGCACGCTGGTCAGAAAGCTGCCATGGTGGAGCAACTCAGGAAAGTGCAGCTCAGCATGTCAGCAACCACTCATTGCAGTGCTGCTGTTGTAGTGACTGCCAGTTGAAAGGACACAGAAAACGGCGTTGATCAAACGACGAAAGCAAAAACAGTGAATGAGGGACGTTGGCTCTGACTGGCACCCAAACTGGTAGCATGGCCTTGTATCTGCGAGCCGCTCGGCTAGCTTGGGATGGTGTAATTTGCCATGGTTGTCTATTTGCATCCGGTGCATGGGCTTGCATGTGACTGGAATTGTGACTGAACATAGTAGGGTGCACCGCACCGACAAACAACACATGCAGAGCAGTGACGAGATGAAGGGGCTAAGGCAGCCGCAGTTGAACATCAGGCAAATATTGTGTCACCAACGGCAACTATCGTGATGGTATCTGGATGCACTTGCTCGAGCGAACTGACCTTGAGGCTGCTGTCGAGCACACCCGGGTTGACCCATATACCCCGTCCCGGGTTTGATTCACTCGTACGGCGCAGACGGCTTGGACAGGTGTACAATTAAATTGTGTGCTGTACGGAACTTGGCTGTGACTGTCGCAAGGCGTAGGCCGGGTGAATTCCCAACAGCAAATCATTCAGATTCAGAGACATGACGTCACTCGTTTTGTTGCGCTTGCTGGATCTATAGACGCACGATACTGGATTAAACTGGTTGGGACAGGCTGCGCAGCCACCAAGCAAGTTCTGTCACAAAGCACCTTCGCAGGTGGCTGCCCGCCCTCTCTACCGGCGGTCTCCGACGGACGGCGAGCTCCCGCCAGATCGGTGTAACAACAGAGCCAAAAGCATTCGATGCAGGCCAGCAACATCAGACTTGACACACGCACTACAACGATCAGCAGCTCTAGACGCAGAACAATCAATTGTAGTGTTAACACCAACGTTGGTACTACCGGGAGTCCCTGCCAATCAAGCCTGTGCCTCTTACCGCATGCTTTCTTGCATTCATGGCAATCGCAGAACGTTAACGGGCAGAGGTTTGTGTGTGCAGTACTCAGCTGCACAGCCTGAAAACATGCACGAGCTGAATCTGCTGTGAGAGCTGCAAGCTTGCTGCCTTGGTGCTTCAACGCACATGGCACACAGGTCTTCTTGGGTTGACCTAGATTCTTTGACAGAGACGCCAGCACGACACACTATGAGAAGTGAAGTTTTAGCTCATGCAACAGGAAATGCCAAGCAAATAGCTGAGTACTGCTGTGTTATACATGCAAGGGGCCGCCACCCGATATATGCTTCTGCTCCTGCTTCTAGACTGCTCTGAACCCTCCGAAGGCTGGATCTTGCACCGAACTATGCCGTAAGACACTTCTCAGTTCTCCTTGGCAAATTCCAATGGTTGAAGGCCTCTGTGAAGCAACACTTGCCGTCTGTGCAGGCGGCTTCCTGCAGCTCCCGCTGGTACCGGTCCACGTATCGAAAACGTTCAAAACGTGACGACTGGTGGAATGCTTTTGGCCTCAAGCCAACAGTAGTACAGTGGCAGCGACTCGACGGAGGCTCTGTACCATTGTTCGATCATGACAGCTTGTACAGATGTTTGATCATGATAGCCTGTACCAGTTGACGGTGTGGGTTGATGTACAGTTGACAAACACCATTGTGGAGGAAAAGAATTTAAAGTTCAAGCAAAACCCTGCTAACGCTTCAAAGTTGCACAGCCCATGACTCATGATCCAGCGTCTCACAAGGGTCCAGCAAAAGGACCTGATGACTGACAAACTGCCGAGCTTCCCTCAGCACCAGAGCACCTGACTCACACCATCGGATAAAGCAAACCGTAAGCTGAGAGTTACAACCCAGGGTCTCCTTACTATGCCCGGGCAGGGTGAAAGTTCAAACACCGCCAGGGACAGTGCTTACCATGAAAGCAGCACAAACTAGCCAACACCAATCTGCTGACAATCTTTCTGCTCACAAGTGCTTACCATCAAAGCAGCACAAACGAGGCAACACCCCATTCTGCTCACACACCAATGACCTGGGAGCCACAATCTACGAAACCTGCACCACATGATACAGAGACTGATAGCCGGTGTGATTGCCCTGCTAGGGCAACACTGAGTGTTGCCTCACATGTCCCAGCTTGACAGGCGTGCTGCCTGCCGCATGTCTGTGCACCTAGCATAGCTGCTGGGCCAAGGCCGTCTACGACTGCCAAGTTGCAGCAGCTGTGCTAACATGTCCCTCCTGCTAGGAGACAGGTTTGTTTTGATGCACACCCAGCAGCTGTTGTCATGTGTTCTGTTTCTCACACTCATCTAGCCAATCGTGGTAGACATCTATAGGCTCGCTGAGATGGTGTATGTTGCTTGTGAAGCTCTCATTGCAGGAAACACAACTGACAGTGCCTCTGCTCATTTCCCAGTCCATGCTGCAGTACACTGTCTTGTTGCTGTTGCAGAAGGGGCAGTTGAACTGTTCCTCCAGCTTTGGTGCGGCCTGCATTTGATGCACAATTGTGGGTGAGTCGGCTTGAGATAAGCATTGATGTTGAATCATTATAAAGGCCTGTCAGTATGTATGATTGGCAACAGCAGCTGCTCAGTGAATGTAGCAACTGCCAGGGCAACCCTACAACCCTACGCAGCAGACCATGTCGCGAGGACAAGACTGTGTTGCACTGACGCCGGAGTGCCTGGTGAGCTGCTTGACACCCTATCTACACCCAACATCAAAGCTGATCCTTTGAGCGACAGTACAATGCCGTCAGCAATCTGCTAAGCACCTTTTTGGGAGGGGGCTTTGCGCTGCTCTTGCGTTTTCCCATGTTGTAACTCTTGTTAAGCTACCGGCTGCTACAGCTTACAGCCCTCCTTCAGCAAGCTGCTCGCAGAGCACCGTGCGTAGCACAGATGCTTCGTTGTGTGCCACTGAACAACAGCGAAGAGGCCGTTCCGTACAAAACCGATTTCACAAGCAGAAACGAACACAATGAAGCCTTCAGGTGCGGATGTGGATGTCACAAGCGAGCCAGCTCGGCACCCAAGGAAGTACAACTGACCAGCATCGATGCGCAACAGCGGTTTGTGTCCCACAGACAACAGCCAAGCCCGTGCATGTATATGGTCAATTGACTGGGTTGAAGAAGGGGTCCGTGCTCGCCGGTTTTTGCAAGGGTCTGAATATGAACGCGTCACAAGCACACTGACCCTGTAGCATCGACTGGAATCGCCTCAGTTCACTCATTTTGCTCAAATCACCACGATTGAGGGCTTCTGACGCGATGCAGACTCGGCCACAACAACATTGCCGGTCCCGATGTCCCCGCCTATGTGTCTCTGCGATGCTTTTTACGTCTGGTGAAATGACGGTAGTGGTATAAACCTATCAGACCACAGCAGAACACCCTTCGGCATGCCCACCCCGAACATGGACAGGCAGCTGTTGGCAGTAGGTGGGACCGGGCCCCAGGAGTTGAAGCAGCATATCTATGCCCAGCTGAAGAAGTCCGGTGTTGTGTCATCCCTGAAGGTGTGTTGAATGAACTGTGGTTGTCAGTACGTGGCCGCCTGGAATGAGAACAGTGTTTAAAATTGGCACACAGCAGCTTAGCTGCATTAGGTGCCTGAAGTGCCGCGCCGTGCCAATGGCCCCTGCGCTCGTATGCTGCAGAGCCAGCTGCGTACCCAGCTGCTTGACCAGCTGCGCAACCTCGCCGGCCCAGATGCAGTCAAAGCAGCAGCTGCAGCTGGTGCTGACCAGCATCCCCGCAGCATGTGGCACAATGCAGTCAACTG
>NSMO01000667.1:26222-37493 GCA_002588565.1 Coelastrella sp. UTEX B 3026
CGTACCAGGCAGAACAGCTCAGCTGAAACCAGGTCAGACCTTCTATCGGCTTGCCATATGGCTTTCAGGGTTTCTTTTAGGCAGGATTCAAGCAGCTTTTCACACAAGCAGCAGATCCTGTTAACAGCTGCTTGCCTTATGTAACATAGACCGTGTGCTTCCTGCACTGCATCAGCTAACTCACTGCTTGCCTGGCAAATGAGTGCCTAGTATACAGTGCCTTGGTGGGCAGGGAGCGCTGTGAGACCCACATGTGTGTTGCCCCCTTGCGCTCAAGTCACTCACCGCAGTACTTGGTTGCTTCTACCAGGACTGGATGCTGTGGCCATCGTAACAGCTTGCAGAGCGCTCCGAGCAGCTGTTGATTGTATCATACCAGTTTAGAACTGCATAGTATGATCCACCGCTTGCTGTTTGCGACTCCCTTCTGTGCATAACTTCACCTTCTACTGTGCCAATTTTCCTCAAATCCTGTGACGATTCCAAATTTGACAAGGCAGGCACTAGCAACTAAGGTGGAATGCACTGCATCACATGATTGGACTTGAACAGGGTGAAGAAAACGACCATGCTGCTGTCCTGCATGCTGTTTGCTACAGTGCTCCAACTTGTACTGGGCCGTTTCCCCTCAGACCCTGTGATCATCACAAGTTTCACACAGCAGGCACTAGAAGCAGCCACCAAGGCAGCAGCCGCAGCAGCCACAAGCACTGATGCTGCCGAATGTCAGCAGCACCATCAGACATGTGATCAGCTACAGAAGCTTGTGCTTGAACAGCTGGAGGCAGCTGCTGAGCTCAAGCAAGCCCTGTGTCAGGTGAGGCTGGTATATATTTTTGAGTATGTACCTGTATGAGTTTTGACCATTCATCATAACTTATACTCAGTATATGTGGTTTGGCAAGTCACAGTATCTGCTTGTACTTTGCATGCATGTCGACAAGGTTCACATGTGTCGAGCGGCAGAAGCTTGTACTTTGACAGCTGGAGGCAGCTGCTCAGCTCAAAGCTGCCTTGATGCAGGCATGCACAAGAAGCTCAAAGCCACTGCTATAGCTTTCAATGACCATCACCTTGAAGACCTTGAAGACCATCATCAGCTCACTGTGTGTGGGCGGGGGGGGGGGGGGGGTGTCCCACAGGCCGCCCCAGATTCTGGATGCCTTGTAGATTTCATACCCAAGGTGACTTGCCTGAATGGTGTTCGCTGATGTATCTTATGTTCGTTCTACTGCTGCTGCTGCTGTGGCAGGTCTTGTGGCAGCTGAAGGTGTTCCCAACAAAGCAAGTACTTTGTTTGTGTGACAGGAACACAGATTACCACAAAACAACAATCGCAGATGCACAGCAAAGAATTCCACCCGTCAGTATGGCTACAGCGACTGTACTGCTGTATCACGTCTGCAATTGTTCACTGCTTGCCCTAAGATTATTGCGAGTTGAAAGCTGATGGAATCCAGCCCTCCTCTGTCTGTTCCTGCAGGAGCCGACCTTGCAGACTGAGCTACGTGATGCACTGTACCAGCATGGATTGACCAAATTCACTGCCAAGGAATTTGACATGGCCGTCAAGTTCTTCGGTGCAGCATTTGAAGTTTGTGAGGTGAGCACTGCAGGACTGTATGAGGTACAACGTCCGGGCTCTGAAATGTGCCACCCAGTAAATCTGGCTGATCTTTGACACCGCTGCAGCAAATCTGGCATCATCTGACATGCTGGTTCAGTTTTTCCAAGACTCGGATTGCAACTATCCTGCTTGTTTAGCTATCTGCAAGTACACTGATCACCCATGGGTGATTCAGGGTCCTGGCCAGGACCCTGTGAAGGGGGGAAACTGCCTAGGCACTTGTCATAGCATGTGCCACCTCAGTCTGGGAATGTTGCTGAGCAGCTATTTAGCGTGTCTGGCACCATAATAGCGCAATGACAACAAGGCACAGCCATTGCTGCTTGCTGAGCATGCTTCTGGACACACTCAAGTTCTGCAGGATCTTGTGAAGGGGCGAGTTGCCCGGGTACTTGCCATGTGCCATCTTGGACAACAGCAGCTCGACAAGGCCAAGAACTTCTGCGGGCTGTCTGATACCTATGAACCTGGAGTCATTGCTACCAGCTTTATCAGGTACATGTGTTGGTTTAAGCTTACGCTGGCCGCTGCTTTTCTAGCTAGGAGCTAGCTTTTCTGGCAAGACAGCATCTTTGACTCCTGGGCCCCGTACAGACTTCACATACCTTGCCAGCAACAGCTGATTGGCACTGGTGCAATACTGAAGAGGTCAAAATCTATATTGCTCAGCTTATTGTAGGAGACATTGTCCATCAGGCCATGATTGGCTCTCTGGCTGTTAGTGGACCAGTGTTTGCTGTCACTGGTCCATTACTGCTGTTCAGCTCCACCATAAGCTGCAGCAAAGGGATTATGAAAATTTAATGCAATATAGCAACATTGAGAGAGGCAAGTTGCATGTGGACACTCTCACCATCTCAGACGGTACTCTGCACCAACTAGTGCACTGGACAACACAGCTAACTGGCATAACACTGCAACAATCTGCTGATCTAGCTCATGCAGCTGCATGCGCACACAGCTAAGGTGACCAGCACCAACACAGGCAGCAGCATATACTGCTTGAGCAGCGACATATGCATGCACAACATGAACACAGCACACCGAATGCCCACCACGTCCTTCAGCCCATTCCATCAAGCTGAAGGCCAGATTGCGCAATACACACTCATTTTGTGGGCTGTTCTGACTGTGGCGTGGGATCATACAAGGACAAGCCAAACGGCTGTGAACAGCAATGCAACAAAAGCAACATGCATTGCCATACGCACGGTTCAGTCTCTACTGCCGAGCTAGACCCCAGTCCGCACGGCACCTAAGTGCAGGGTTGGCCAGTATGTAACTTCCAGGCTGATGCAATTTTGGCAAGTAATGCAGGCATCAATAGATCAACTATCAATCTCTGCTGTGTTGTATTGACTCGCAGGTTCAAGGTATTGCTGTTGGAAGGAAATGAGTCAGGTCTGCTGGAAGAGCTCACTCACATGATCACTTGCAATGACTACTGCAATGATATGCTCTGGGTAAGTCGTTGATCAAAACAGACACAGGTTTGCATTTCATACCCGGCATGAAACAGCAGTGATGGTCATTGTCTGTTCAGCTGCTATATTGCCCTGTTAGCAGATGACAGCAGAAGCTCAGGCAGATACTGGATGTTTTTGTTCTGGTGGTGCTTCTAACAGCACAGCAAGCAGCTCCTACACAGGCTGCTTTTGCAGGTCAGAGTTTCTGATGCTGGATACCTGACTGCAATAACCACCAGAGTTTGTGAGTAAGGAGGCAGCATTCGACACTGAACAATGGACTGATAAAGGGGTGGGTTGCTGTCTGTGGTCTGCAGTTTGCTTTCAAGGAGGCCAACACAGCAAACGCCACCACAGCAGCAAAAGCAGCACTAGAGCACTTGCAAAACTTGCTACAGAAGCAGGAGCAGCAGTCTGCCGGTGCAGCTGATGCAACAGCACAGATACCAGAGTGCATTGTGCTGCGGGTGTGGGTCAGGGTGTTGTTAGATGAGCTCCAAAAGCACATCGATGTTGTGAAAGCAGGACAGCAAGCAGAAGAAGCTGCTATAGACAACAACACAGATGCTGATCTGTGCCATCAGGAGCAGCAAGCAGCATCAGCAGCGTGCCAATGCCTGGCTCAGCTCAGCGAGGTGCTGAGTAAGGTCAATATGAGAGTAAAGAGACTCGGGCTGGAAGTGTTTGCAGGAGAGAAGGAGTCAGCAGCAGTACAGCAACTGGAGTGGTTTGCTACATGTGCATGGAACGCAGGGCTACACTCAGCAGGTGTGGTCGGTGGAGCCAGATGCAGCTTGTATGATAGGTATTTTCATCAGCTCTTATTGGTGTCAGACACAACTGGCCTTGTCGGGTGTGCCAGGGAAACCATGTTTCACCAGGACAGCAGTGCAGCAACTTGAGCAGCTGAATGCATTGCACTTAAGACTTAGTTCACTTGCTGATCACTTATGCTCTGGCAATGGCTAGACCTTTCCGCAGCAGTGCCACAAGCAATTTCTGGGCTTGTACCTCTGTATTCAATCCCAAACCCCATATGAGTCGTCCATCAACTCCTGATCCGTGCACGGTTTGGCAACAACAGCCTGCACCACTTGGCCCAATCATGGACTACAGTAGTTCAAGCGGTGTGTAACTTTTCTACCGTTCAACTCGGTACGTAACCTAGCTTTCTCTCTTGCCCGTGCTATGCAGGTCTTAAAGACTACCAGGGTGCTGCTGTGTTGATGAATCTGTCAGCCCAGCTGTTTTCACAGCTGCCAAGCCTGGGACCAAAGCAGCTGAGGCAGCAACGGCTGGCATACACCATTGCAGCATCAGCTGGCTTAGAGGTGAGCATCCCTGCACCTGCCTGGACAGACTGGCAAAGCTCCCTGTGTACACGTGTGCCATAGTGGCATGCTGGGCTGGGCTGTGACAAAAAGTTGCAGCTGGATGACGCAGTGCCAACTGCATATGCCGTCAAGGATGTTGGATGCAATTGTTCACAACGGTCCGCAAGTTCCAAGGCAGCTTGTACAGGCAAACGTATGTACAAAGCAGTAGCAACAGCAGCTCTTTTCCAGTAGGTTGAACATCCGCCCTTCCATTCCAACATGATAACAAGGCCCAAGGCAAAAACATACACAAATCCCCACTATCAACAAGAATCACCAGTACCAGCGGGTGCACTAACCATGCAACGCCTTATTGTTGTTACAACAGGTTCACTGAACCTTGAAGGCGGCACCAGAGCACTAGGGCAGCCTGCTGCTAGCCACCGCATGTGTCAGGCGTCTGAGGTTGCCGCGCAAAGCCACAACAAAGAACCCCAGTGTATGCAATCCCCACCTTCACGCAGAATCACCAATAGACAGTGGGTGCACTAAGACTGCAACGGCTTACTGCTGTGACAACAGGTCCACAAGAAGGCACCGGAGCACCAAGGCAGTCTGCGGCTGGCCAACCGCATGTGCCAGGCAGCAACAGCAGCAGCAGCTAAGCTATCCGCGGGGCTTGGGGGCAGCGCCATGGCATCAGCGACAGACGGTACAGCAGAAGCCTTCACACTGATGTTACAGTTCAGAGTGGCGCTGTGCACAAAGAATACAGAGGAGATGAAGGTCCTTGTTGATAAGATGGTCGCACACCCTTGTGTTGGTGCTGACATACTGCATCAGCTGCATCATATGTGCAGCCAGGAACCTCACAAGTAAGCCAGGTGCTGCTGCTAGGATATAGGTGGAGCGCAATGCTTTGGCCTATTGTAGTCATCACTGCATGTGACCCTGGTCTGGGTATTGACAGTGACCCATGTGTCAGTGCTGGCGTACTGCATCTGCTGTATAATCATGTGGAGTCCTCCACCCCACCATCAACTCACAAGTAAGTCAGGTGCTTGTGCCGGCACCTGTACCGCGGCATGTACATAAACCACGCAGACATTCTGCATCTGGCTGGTGTGCGTGCAATCCTGCGCGGCACAATGCATGGTTGGCAATGCTTTCGACTCTGGGAGTCACCACTGCATATCAACCAGGGCTGCGTGACGATGATCATGTGTTGCCGCTGACATTTTCTGCTGCATCAGCATGTGTAGTCAAGAGAGCCTCATCATTGAGTTGGGTCCTGTGCACCAGGAAATTGCAGTTGGCTCTGCGACCGGCTGGGCTCCAAGTTGCTCTGCGCAGAGCATGCTCTGCCTAGAGTGTTGCATGCCAAAATATTCTGCATCAAGACACTCCTGATCAATATGGACACTGCTGCTGTGGTATCATGTTATATCATGTGACTGCTGCTGCTCTTGTAGATATCCAGACATTGCTGGCGCAGCACTTGAAGGCAGCCTGCATAAGCTGATGAGCAGCAAAACACCAAACCACAGCCAGGTGGCAGTGATACTACGCATGCTGCTGCAGAGGGCTGCCTCAGATGTTGCTAAGCTCAAATTGTACAGGTCAGCACGTGCACACAGTTTACAGCTTCATGCAATTCACAACTTCTATAATGCCATGAAAGCTTTGGTTTGAGCTCGACCAGATGCGTGCATCAACAATTCAGAGCAGTGCTTGCAGGCCTAAGTCTGTGCCCACAACCTCTCTTGCTGCAGCATATGTTTGTCATAGCGCCAGCAGCCTCTGCATAAAGCTGCATACACGCAGGTTGTCAAAAAGGCCTCTGTGCCACTCCAATACAGTCGTGCACCTTTACCGTAACAAATTTGGACAGCTACGGAAGCTATGCCGCACGCAGCTGTGTCATCTGGCTTATGCATGAGAGTGTGATATTTGACCGCCCATATCTGTCATGTGTATCCTTCACGATATGCAGGCGCAAAATCAAATCTTCTTGTTCATGAGTGCAGGGAGGCTTGTGGCATTCTGACCACCCTGCCACCGGGGAGTTACCCAGAAGTTGAAGCAGCATGGTTAGTGAGCACATGTTGGAACAGAGGCATGCACCACCTCAAGTTTGATAGGAAGGTGGAAGCAGCTGAGTACATGCAGGTGACTTATGAGAAGTAAACCATGCACCAGCGCAAAATCCGCATCTTTATCAAGCAGCACCGCATAAGTTGCATGTTTCAATGTTCTGCGAGATTCAATAAGGCAAATTCTCATAGTCATCAGCAGTTGTCCCGGCAGCAGGGCTTACCCTGCATTTACATAGGAATGGTTGTTCACACATTGCCTGTGAAACATCAGGTGTTGGGACGATGGCTGTATGACTATGGCTGACTGCTAGCAAATATTCTTTACATGTGTATGTCGACACAATATTTGGACTGCCATTGCCAGGCTGCATACCCCTGACCTACAGTTGCCATTGTGCCAAACACGATTTGTGGAGGATTTATATATGCCTTTACACTGGCAGGACATAACGGATCCATTAGCTCAAAATTGACTTTTGGCAGTGATCAAGCATCATGGTGCTACACGCCAAGTATTGATGCTCTGGCACAAGTCGTGAGTGCCTTGCTGACTGGCATGTGTTGCTCGCAGGCCGCTGTAGACATGCTGCCTGCCTGCCAGCAACACGCTGGTCAGAAAGCTGCCATGGTGGAGCAACTCAGGAAAGTGCGGCTCAGCTTGCCAGCAACCACTCATTGCAGTGCTGCTGTTGAGGTAACTGCCAGTTGAATGGACACAAGAAACGGCGTTTATCGAACGACGAATGCAAAAACAGTGAGTGATCACTCATGAGGGACGTTGGCTCTGACTGGCACCCAAACTGGTAGCATGGCCTTGTATCTGCGAGCCGCTCGGCTAGCTTGGGATGGTGTAACATGCCATGGTTGTCTATTTGCATCTGGTGCATGGGCTTGCATGTAAGTAGAATTGTAACCAGATCATAGTAGGGTGTGGTGACAGACAACACAGCAGAGCAGTGACAAGATGAAGGGTCTGGGGCAGCCACAGTTGAACACCGTTCCTGGCAGGCAATTCTTGTGTTACTAACGGCAACTATTGTGATGGTATCTGGATGCACTTGCTCGAGCGAACTGACCTAGAGGCTGCTGTCGAGCACACCCGGGTTGACCCATATACCGCGTCCCGGGTTTTTGATTGACTCGTTCGGCGCAGACGGCTTGGACAGGTGTACAATAGAATTGTGTGCTGCACGGAACTCGGCTGTGACTGTCGCAAGGCGTAGGCCGGGTGATTTCCCAACAGCAAATCATTCAGATTCAGAAACATCGACCTCACTCGTTTGTTGCGCTTGCTGGATCTATAGACGCACGATACTGGATTAAACTGGTTGGAACAGGCTGCGCAGCCACCAAGCAAGTTCTGTCACAAAGCACCTTCGCAGGTGGCTGCCCGCCCTCTCTACCGGCGGTTCCGACGGACGGCGAGCTCCCGCCAGATCGGTGCAACAACAGAGCCAAAAGCATTCGATGCAGGCCAGCAACATAAGACTTGACACACGCACTACAACGATCAGCAGCTCTAGACGCAGAACCAACGATTGCAGTGTCGGTACTACCGGGAGTCCCTGCCACTCAAGCCTGTGCCTCTTACCGCATGCTTTCTTGCATTCATGGCAATTGCAGAACGTTAACGGGCAGAGGTTTGTATGTGCAGTACTCAGCTGCACAGCCTGAAAACATGCACGAGCTGAATCTGCTGTGGGAGCTGCAAGCTTGCTGCCTTAGTTCTTCAACGCACCCCTTGCATGTAATTTACAGCAGTTTGCTTGGCATACCATGTTGCATGAGCTAAACTTCACATGGCACACAGGTCTTCTTGGGTTGACCTAGATTCTTTGACAGAGACGCCAGCACGACACACTATGCCGTAGGACACTTCTCAGTTCTTCTTGGCAAATTGCAACACTGTTAAAGGCCTCAAGCAACACTTGCCGTCTGTGCGGGCGACGTGGCTTCCTGCAGCTCCCCCTGGTACCGGTCCACGTATCGAAAACGTTTGAAACGTGACGACTGGTGGAATGCTTCTGGCCTCAAGCCAACAGTAGTACAGTGGCAGCGACTCAACGGAGGCTCTGTACCATTGTTCGATCATGACAGCTTGTACAGGTGTTTCATCGTGATACATAGCCTGTACCAGTTGACGGTGTGGGTTGATGTACAGTTGACAAACACCATTTTGGAGGAAAAGAATTTGAAGTTCAAGCAAAACCCTGCTAACGCTTCAAAGTTGCACAGCCCATGACTCAAGGTTCAGCGTCTCACAAGGGTCCAGCAAAAGGACCTGATGACCGACAGACCGCCGAGCTCCCTCAGCACCAGAGCACCTGACTCACACCATCTGATAAAGCAAAGCGTAAGCTGAGAATTACAACCCAGGGTCTCCTTACTATGCGGGCAGGGTGAGAGTTCAAACACCGCCAGGGACAGTGCTTACCATGAAAGCAGCACAAACTAGCCAACACCCAATCTGCTGACAATCTTTCTGCTCACAAGTGCTCACCATCAAAGCAGCACAAACGAGGCAACACCCCATTCTGCTCACACACCAAGATGACCTGGGGGCCACCAAATGAATGACATGTATATCGCACCGCAGAGTGACTCAAGCTGTTCAGAGCCAAGCATGTACACAACACTGCAGACTGGCATTGCTGCTAGCAATACCACGATCTGCACTGATATATACACCAGACTCCCATTGGCATGAAGAATGACACCTACAGCCATCCAGACACAAGCTTGTCCCCATGCACACAGGCCATGCCTGCCAAAATCACTGCCTGGTTTATGGAGACAGTGGGCCAAGCATGTGGCAAGCAAAACGCTCAGGACTCCTCTACTATGTAGACACTTTTTATGACACCCACAAGCAACAACGATAGCCTCGACTGAACGCTTCTGAACATAGCCCGGCGTAACCATGCATACACCAACATATTAAACCTGTCAAGCATGAGTTCGAGCAGGTAGATGCTGCAACCTCTACGGCATGAGTCCACAAAGCCACTGCGATTGGCAGTATGTAAATGGTACAATCTACGCAACCTGCACCACTTGATACAGTGACGGATGGGCAGCATGATTGCTCGCCAGTGCTGACTGACATGTCCCAGCTTGACAGGCGTGCTGCGTGACAGTGCACCTAGCATAGCTGCTAGGCCAAGGCCATTTACAGCTGCCAAATCACGGCAGTTGTGCTAACACGTTTCTGCTCGCAAGAGACAAGCTTGTCCTGATGCACACGCAGCAGCTGTTGTTATGTGTTCTGTTTCTCACACTCATCAAGCCAATCGTGGTAGACATCTATAGGCTCGCTAAGATGGTGTATGTTGCTTGTGAAGCTCTCATTGCAGGAAACACAACTGACAGTGCCTCTGCTCATCTCCCAGTCCATGCTGCAGTACACTGTCTTGTTGCTGTTGCAGAAGGGGCAGTTGAACTGTTCCTCCAGCTTTGGTGCGGCCTGCATATGATGCACAATCGTAGGTGAGTTGGCGTGAGATAAGCATTGATGTTGAATCATTATAAAGGCCTGTCAATATGTATGATTGGCAACAGCAGCTGCTCAATGAATGTAGCAACTGCCAGGGGAATCCTACAACCCTACGCAGCAGACCATGTCGCGAGGACAAGACTGTGTTGTACTGACGCCAGAGAGCCTGGTGAGCTGCTTGACACCCTATGTCCACTCAACATCAAAGCTGGTTCATTCATCGACAGTACAATGCCGTCAGCAAACTGCTAAGCACCTTTTTGGGAGGGGGCTTTGCACTGCTCTTGCGTTTTCCCATGTTGTCACTCTCGCTGAGAGACCGGCTGCTACAGCTTACAGCGCTCCTTCAGCAAGCTGCTCCAGAGCACCGTGCTTAGCACAGATGCTTCGTTGTGCGGTACTGGACAACAGGGAAGAGGTCGTTCGGTGCAATAAGACTTTCGAACACAAAAACAAACACAATGAAGCCTTCAGGTGCGGATGTGGGTGTCACAAGCGAGCCAGCTCGGCACCTAAGGAAGTACAACTGACCAGAAGCGATGCGCAACAGCGGTTTGTGGGCCACAGACAACAGCCAAGCCCGTGCATGTATATGGTCAATTGACTGGGTTGAAGAAGGGGTCCATGCTCGCCGGTTTTTGCAAGGGTCTGAATATGAACGTGTCACAAGCACACTGACCTTGTAGCATCGCCTGGAAACGCCTCAATGTACTCAAGCTGTTCAAACTAACACGTTTGCGGGCTTCTGGCGCAATGCAGACTCGGCCACAACAACATTGCCGGTCCCGATGTCCCCACCTGTGTGTCTCTGCGATGCTTTTTGCGTCTGGTGACATGAAGGTAATGCTATAAACTTATCAGGCCACAGCAGAATACCCTTCGGCATGCCTACCCCAAACATGGACAGGCAGCTGTTGGCAGTAGGTGGGACCGGGCCCCAGGAGTTGAAGCAGCAAATCTATGCCCAGCTGAAGAAGTCCGGAGTCGTGTCATCCCTGAAGGTGTGTTGATAACTTGTGGTTGTCAGTACGTGGCCGCCTGCAATGAGGACAGTGATCCAGGTTCATGGTTTGCACACAGCAGCTTAGCTGCATTAGGTGCCTGAAGTGCTGCGCCGGGCCAATGACCGCTGCGCTCGTATGCTGCAGAGCCAGCTGCGTACTCAGCTGCTTGACCAGCTGCGCAACCTCGCCGGTCCAGATGCAGTCAAAGCAGCAGCTGCAGCTGGTGCTGACCAGCATCCCCGCAGCATGTGGCACAATGCAGTCAACTG
>NSMO01000668.1:0-11553 GCA_002588565.1 Coelastrella sp. UTEX B 3026
GAACAGAGGCTCAACAGTCCACTGGCAGCGCTGCTGGTGGGCCTTGAGGGCATGCTGTGCCCTCTGTGTTTGATTGCATGCTGATGGGGCTCTGATGAGTGCGATGATAGGCAGTGTTTGAAAGGATATATGTGAGGCATGCCAGCACAACAAAGGACTGTTATGCACTAGGGGAGTGATTGTAACATATGCACCTGTAAACTACTCACGTGGTCGTAGTGCTGTTGTGTTATGCACCAATGCAGACAATGTTCAGGCTGTGCTCTTTCAGGCAGCCTGGTCGGCATGGGTTTGCACTGCCTGTTTGTCGAGTGCTCCACCACATCTGTCGTGGAGCTTGCCCTTGTTCATGGGTGCAAAGCTTTGATGCTGCTCTAAGCAGCTGTAAAGAAGCACAAATGAGCCTGTGATGCCTCATCGTGTTCCATGACACTTGTAACTTTTAGTAAGAGATGAACGCCTGGCTTAGATGGTGTAATATCAACAGCAAGCGCCATAAAGTTAGCCGTTCTGTATCAGCCACGACAGGTTGCAATGCATGCACATAGCAGACTTCGTCATCAAGCCTGTCGGGCCCTGCCCCATAGGCTTTTATCCGAGAAGGCGCGTAAAGTCCAGCCTGCCCCAGAGGCAGCACTGACACTAGTGACTGGAACGACCCTGCAGCGGCCCAGGGACAAGGTCCCGCCCAGAGCAGGTGAAAGTTTATTTGTTGCCTTGGTTAGACACGCATAACCGGGCAGTCAGTCAGAGCAGCAGAGAGCGGAAGAATCGGCTAGATGGCAGCGCGGGAAATGCGATAGATGTCTGGGACTCGGGCGCGATTTGTGGGTCTGCAGCTATTAGTGGTAGCGGCCCTACTCAGCAGCCAGTTCGGGTAGTATAGTTTTAGTGAACCGGTCGCCAGCGAAGCCCGAGCCTGTACATGTACGCATTTCGGTAGGGCTTACGAGCCTAAATACGAGACGGTAGAGTGCAGGTTCGATGTTGCTGCAAGTAGTAGCGGTCCTATTATTGAAAACACGTTGCTGTCTATCCTGTATTGTGCTGCAACATGCGCTATGTTCGGTGCAGCAGTGGTTGATGTTGTTTTATATGCTGTGGTGACATCTGAGCTGGCAGCAGTAGCTGTTGACAGCTGCATGAGGTAGCAGTGTGTCTGCAGGAGTGAGGGACATGCTCACACCTAGAACTAGCTTGGAAGCCTCCAGTTAGCAGTTGCAACCCCTGATTCCCCCTTGTGGATTGTTGTGTGTGGTGACGATGTGACATGTCATCTGCTACTAGTGCTTTGAGCGCCTGACACAATATTGACACATTAATGCCAGCGCATCTATCCTGTTTGCATTGGCTCAGTCTCTTTTACAGTGCATGATAGGACAGCGGTTGCCAGCGCATCTAACTTGTTGCATGGCTCAGTCACTTTCACAATGTGCTAAGAATGGGAAATGCATATGACAGTCTATGAACCAGGTGCAAGGTGAGTGTGCCTGCATAACGACTGACGCCTGGGTGCCACTGACTCGGCTAGTCTTGGCCTTGGCAATCTCAGCAGTCTGAGCTTGTTGGCACTCCATTGGAGTCTCGGAGATGCTCTGGTCTAGGCCGCTGAGAGGTTTGCAACAACAAGAAGCAACAGCGAAAACATCTCTCTTGCATGGAACCACCATTGTTCTGCAATCTGCAGAATCATTGAATGATGCGAACCATATAAACCACTTTTAGCAGCTTCTGACTGAGAAAAGAGTGGAGGCCAACATGAATGTGCCACATTCTTGTTGCACAGCAGCGATCAACACCATGCTGACCAGCGTTAGCTATGATGGCTCTTGAAGCGTACAGCACCCAGCAGACCCAACATAAACCTGATGACCTGTAGCACCCTGCGACTTCGCAGCAAGTAATAGACCACGAGCCCAAAAACCATCATCGCCACAGCACGCCTGTTGCAGTAAAGCATTACTACTAGTTGACCTTTAGAGACCAGTGCCACTGCTTCATTCATTCATCACTTTCCTCCTCCTCACTGGACTCATCATCTGCTGTCTTCAACCACTCAAGGAACGCAGCAGACTGCAACACACAACAGAAACAGCAACAGACCATACGTCAAAGTGTAGCATGGACACGCAGCATATGGCACATTCACAACTAAGTCACAAAAGCACAATGCAGACAAGGAACCTGCAGTGACAGATGACGTCACGGTGAAGCACTTACACTGCCAGGTGTACTTTTGTGGCATGCAGCTTTGGTCAGCGAACACTGTAGCAACTGTTATAACATGAATGCTTGACAGGGTTTCATCTGGTCTTATCTATTGTTGGTTTCAATTGGTTGCCTATTGGGGGAGTACCATACTAGATGGTCAGGTATCCACTGTAACTTCTCTCTCTAAAACAAACTGCAGCTGTATGCCGCCACGTGGCAGCACGCTGGTTGTCAAACTCACTAACAAGCTCCAACCGCCGGCCATACCTTGTTGAGGAAGACCTTTTCGCCCTCATCTGCATGTTCCTTTTCAGCCGCCCAGCTTGTAACAGCTGCTTCTTCAACAATATCACCATCATACAGCAGCTGCAGCAAGTTAGCAAATAGCGGTGCAAATGCAGCACCACCTGCTGCTGCACTGCTGCTGCTGTCTGCTGTCTCTGGCTGCTCAAACACACCCTCTTCACCACAAAATTCCTCAAGGGTCAACAGAAGCTCAACCTGCATGCAACAGCATGGTCAACCTCAGCAATATCAAGACATGCTGAGGGCAACACAGAGGCTGAGCACACTCGGGCTTCGTGCAAGAGTTCTGGCAGATGAATTGATCCAACATGCAAAGATTTGCGCAAAAAGGTCTCACACACTCTCTCAATACATATGACAGGCATCTAATGTCCTCCCAAGTCTCAGCGGTGTCACAGGCCCATGTGACACAGTACAATTGACGGATGCTGCTTGCTGCAAGCGAGGGTGGTACAACATCTGCCAGCGCAAGGCCGGGCAGCGTTGCAGGGGTTGTCAAGGCTGGTGAGATTAATTCACTCGCTGCGCTGGGGTTTGAAGCCTATAGCATTCACACATACTACATCGGTCATTCTCACATACTACATCGGTCATTCACACATACTACATCGGTCATTTTCACCTGATCGTCTTCACTCCTGAGGAACCTCCTGAGCAGGTTGCCCCACTCTCCCAGCTGCTTCTTGAATCTGCCTAGCAGTGCCAATTTGCCGTCCTTGGTGTTGCTGTCAGGGGCCTCGGAGGGAAACAGACTGCGGTACTCAGAGCTCACCCAGGAGGGACACGGGAGACATAACTGCAGACAAGAAAGAATAGCATAGGCGGAACTCTGAGCGATACTTTGCCGGCATTGCTGTGTAGCTCCAAGCAGCAAATGCATGCAAATGTAACCACTTGTTTGTTATCTGCCACATCTTCCGAGCGTACAGACACCACCGGTGCATGCTGCTCTAAATCAAAACAGAACTGTTCTCAACCAGTAGCAGCCCGCTGTTGCCATGCTGTTTGAGTGGCTTGAACTGAACCCAACACGAAGCCAACAAAGCACATTAACAGCATTGCTGCAAAATTTCCTAGCCGCTGTGTTGTGCTGTCCCAATCACCCTGACACAGACTTCTGCAAATATTGTCTGTTCGCCACCAATCCTTACGCAAGCACGTCACCACTAGCAGCCATGTAACTTCTCAATAACAAAGCACTATCAAAGCAAGTCAGTTTTTGGGCGTGCGCGGGCACTACATCAGCAGCTTGGCATATGAAGATCAATGCATGTTATACCACGCCTGCCCCCCAATCAATCCACCCCTGCCTCCCCAGCCCACCTGCAGCATAGCTGTGAAGATGTATCTAGCACAGTCAGCAAACGTCCTATCCTCAGCAATCTTCAATCCATTCAGCTCAATGACAGCATTCGTCTCCGCAAACCTCTCCTTCACGCATCTCAGGAACGTTTCACCAACCTCCTGCATGAACACTGTCTCAGGGTCCGGTGGTGCTGCTTTGCTGGCGCCACCAGCTTCCCGGGTGTCTGACTGCTGCTGCTTGTCACCTGCTGTGGCGTCATCGCTGCCACGGTCGCCGGCGGTGTCGCCTTCTGTGTCGGAGTCATAGGCATGCTCCGCTAACCTGCAACCAGATAACAGCAGCAGAAGAAGCGGTACAAGAAACAGCAGCAGTGTCAACTTAATGTAGGTCGTTCAAAGGCATTGGTGGCTGGGCTGCCGCAAAAAAGAATGCACTGCAAGCTTGAGCACCAGAGTGTTTCTGTGCTACACTTGCATTCATATTGTGAACCAGGGGTGCATAACCGCCGCCAGGGGTTCAAGCAACCTGCCCAGCCAGTTTTGCAGATGACTTGCTTTCAGCCAGCATGCAGGCACCATCATGCAGAGTTGCTGACATCCAAGCTGTAGCACGCCGGTTGACTTTCTTGCCTCATAGGAGGAGGTGCAATGGAGTACAGCACTGCGTTGTACTGATCCGTGACGGGCCACTCATAGCCAGCACCTCCCTCGCCCACAAGATGCACAGCAAACCCAAGTTCAGAGGCCTGGCCGGCAACCTGGGCCCTGGCATCCTTATCACCCCGGGCTAATGCCTGGGCGGCTTGGAGTGCTAAGGCACTGGGCTTCTCCATGCTTTTGCCTGCGTTGTCACCAAAGTGGTCTATGGTGCTGCTGCTGGAGTCGTCGTCGCTGCTAGAGTCGCTGCTGCTACTGCTGTCATCGCTGCTGTCTGAGGCTGCTGTTGACCTACGCGGCTGCAAGCAGCATACATAGTACACAAACATGTCAAGAAGCCGACTCGACTTGAAATAGCCAAGCTTTGGCCACTGGCCACATCAGGGTGATCAGTAAAAGACACATGTAACATTAAGCAGTAATTTGCACTGTGAAAGACGCCTCGATCTATGTATCCCGAATTGCTTTGCATGCTTGCGATCAGTCCACCCCTCTTCAACAGACAAACCCGAGTCAGGCTCACAGTGCAGCAGCAAACTTTACGGACAAGACAAGCTCTGCTGAATGTTTTCGACATCAAATACCCATGGTTGCCAAGCAGCAAGCGATGAGAGTACGTGCACATACCAAAGCACGCAACATCGACACCAACACCCCAACATCTCTCACCCGTCTGCTGCCTGTGCCCGAGGTTGTTCGCCGCCGCCGCAGTCCCCTCCCCCCGCTGCTGCTGTTACGCCCCGCTGAAGCATACTCCAGTTCATCATCACTCAGAGATACCTCCGACTTGAGCTGCTTACATAAACTGATGATGCTGTATGGCGGTACCGTGTGTTTGGGGCCGATGACGACACCGTAGCTGAGCACCACGCCTGCTTGGATTGTTGCACCGGCTCCTACCAGCACCCCTTCACACATGAGGGAGTGGTGGGCGGTTACATTGTCACCGAGAACAACACCATCCTGCAATTGTTGAATGTTTGAAACACAAACTTTGGCATGAGATCCGTGAGTGCTAACACCTAATGTTGTGGCAGCATATGCACTTGTGAGATAAGCTGGAACAATCTGGTCCACACGGCAGTACACTGCTGCTGTGCGAGGCCTGCATCCGGTCACTGGCTTGAGGCGCAGGCTGTCCTAAGTTGGCACTGCATAACAGCAACCCACAATCAACTTGACATGCGCAGCTCTTAACTGAGCAGCAAGCACGCAATGAAGCAGGAAATGTGGAAAAACAAAACATGTGCCAGAGACAGTCGCGCACCTGCAGGTAGCAGCCTGATAGCTGGCAGTTCTTGCCAATTGTACATCCTCTCCCAATGACACAGTTACTGATGACACAGCCGTCACCAATGGCAGTACCAGCACCAATAGCTAATGAGGGACCGAGCTGAGCTGAGCGGGAGCAGCTGGTGACTGACTCGAGGTACCTACACAGCACATGTGTGCACTAACACCAGTCAAACCAATCATGCCAGATCATGGCCCAGATATTGCTGGGTGATTTGAGACTGGTAATGACAAGCAAGATAGACACACGTTTTTCAGCAAGCTGGACAAGCATAGCGCTTGTATCGGTAGCACGGCTTCTGGAGCGCTGCTGCTACGCAGGCAATACATTCACGGGTGACGACAAAGGCACTCCTGAAGAGCCTTCACAACAGTTGTTCAGGACATCTATGCTGCAGTACCCCAGCCAGCCCCGGCCCTACTTGTGTCCTCGTGCATATCTGTAGCTGCTTGGCCCCCACGTCCCTGCCTTGTAGAACACATTGGTGTCTGGAGTGAACGGGTATGCCCAGCGCGCCAGGAGGTCCCGGCTGACAGCATCATAGCTGCGGAGGTTGTGGATGCGAGCAGCATATTCACCCTGAAGCACACGAAGAAATACAAGCAAAAATGTAGGCCGGTATGGCCTTGGTTGCAATGCATCTGGCCGTTGGTGTCGTGTTGACCACCTGTCAGTCTGTAGATCAGATTTCCACTCCAGAGCATGCTGTGCTGTTCAGACGTAGAGTTCAGGAAAGATGATGTGACAGTCGCTTTTTGATGGCCACTGGCAGACCTGCCGGTCAGCATGGGTTGCCAGATGTTGCGCGACCATAGAACATGTGTTGTAGAACATGCTGGGACATTGGAGCTCTCAGAACAAGCCAAGCCTTGCTTCACACCCAGCAGCCTGACCTAAATTCTACCCTGCCCAAAAAAAGAACAGAAGCTCCAGCAGTGACAGCCTAGCCTGGCGTGTGAGATGGTGCATGAGATCCTTACCCACCTGTAGTATATGCAAGTAGATCTTCTTGCCCAGTTCCTCCTCTGAGAGTGTTCCCACAACAAAGTCCTTCTTCAGTGTTTGGTAGTCAAAGTTATCACTGAACATCATCAGCACCTCGGGGCTGCAGATGGCAATGTGAGTGTCAAGCAGATCATGACGGACCTGCGGCACACACAAGCGAAAATCAGTGTGCACTTGTCTGGCAGCCGGCGGCGGTGCGCCCAATTGGGGAGGGAGGAGGTGTTGGACAACGAATAGTGCACAGATACAGAGAGCACGGAGCATGTGATGCAACGATAAAAGCTGATTCTCGCCCAAACAATGTCTGCAGCAACGAGCAATCACAGCTCACCTGAACGCAATCTCTTTCACTCCAGAAAGCAGCATCCAATTTCCACACTTGTCCCCCTCTCCCCCGCTTATGATGATGATGGTGATGGTGCCCGTGTTCACCAGTGCTGCTGCCACCTGCTGCTGCTGGGCCCTCTAACTCCTGATACTTCAGCAGTCGCTGAGTGTTCTTGTCGAGGGCCACCAGCAGGTTTGAGTCACCAAGACGCAGCCGCTGGTGTGTGGACTGTGTGGGTTTCATCACCTATGGACAGACAGTCATACAGACAGACAGGGTGATACTACATGAGGGTGAGGGTGCATAAACCAGCTATCATGGCTAGCGGCATTGCAAATGTAAAAAAACATCACGCATGGTGCGAGGGACCGCAAGCAGCAAAAGCACATCCAGGAGGTGGCTTGCAACAACTTTCACACTGCGGTACAGTTAGCTGCATGCGATGCTTGCATGTGGCCATTGGCAGAAGTCCCACAGGCATTGTGAATGTGGCAGAGCTCAGACACAACCTGTGGCATCTGAGGCCATGATATGCTAGACAGCTGAAGTACAGCTTACGAGGCGCCGTACCATTGTCATGATTGCATCCTTATCTTTGTCAGCCCTCTCCCTGTGTGCAGCTAGGGCTGGACCAAGATCCATGTTGGACACAGTATCACCTGAAACACAACCAGCAGCAGCAGGTGGTCATCTAGTCATCATGGCCTTGTACCCGCTGTAGTGCTGACAGCTCTTTGGCAGGTGACCACTCCACATTCTCTTGCTGGCACAGGCCCCTTGGCTACTAGCTCATGCAGCTACTAGCTCATGCAGAATGGACTCATGATATCACAGATTGCGGAGTCCATCCTGCTGCTGCTGCTGAATGCATTGTCAGCTGCGACATGCAGCTGTGGTCGTGCCACCAGATGTGCTGAGTGGCATCTGATTGTTGAAGCTGCTGGTTGCATGCTGCCACTGACATATGCAGCTCTGCATTTGCTGCTTCTCCACTGCTGCGCTTGATCTGTCGATATGGCAGCTGCCTCCCACTGTGATCCACACGCCAGCTGCTGCTGCTGCTGTAAGGCGCCTTGGAAGCACAGGCGTACGGATCCTGTGACTGCGCTGTTTTCTTCTTGCTGGTAGTAGCCTTATGCTCAGCTGACTGTGAAACCCTTGGCAGGCGCTGTTGTTCTGCTTGCTGGCCTCTGCTGTATTTGACTTGTTGGCTGCGCGTCTGATCTGGCGTTGTGACAGCAACTGTCACACAGATAAAACCACATGGCCGTCCTCATACCCGACTGTCATGAAAGCTGGCCCACAGTGCCATAGAAATCTGAGCTGCACTGCTGCCTGTTCTGTATTGGCTCTGCTGCTGCCGCTACCGCTGCTGCCAGTCGGCGCCTTCAAGTGACACTGGCCGCTGTGTGAGAGGTTGTAAACTTCACGTTGCATGCTGATCTCAAACTTGCTGTGCTGCAGCATCTTCGTCCCGCCTGGACGAATGGAATCAACAGCTGCTGTAGCTGATGCAGCAGCCGCGATTGCAGCTTGTAGACTGTTGCGCACCTGATACTAATATGAACGTTGACTTGATGATATCCTTTTGGTCCAAGCTGCGCAATGCTTCACCCAGGCTCAGGCAGTTGGTTGACGTGACTGTTGTGACACGCGGGCTTCTTTGCTTGAGCCATTTGCTGTCTGCCAGGTGTGCTTTGATCTGATCAGCGTGAGCACAGCAGAACACCAGGATCTGCAGGAACAACAACAACAGAGAGCGACAGTAGAACAATAGTGGCGGCAGAGCTCTGGAACAGCTGCTGCTGCTTGAGCGCTCTGACAGTTGCATTGCAGGACAGCTTATGGCACAGCCAGGCAGCTTATACTGATTACTGCTGCTGCTAATGTGGTGGTGTGTGGCAACAGTGCTGCTGGATGTCGCTATTGCCAAAACAGCCAGTGCTAGATGACCTTCCACCCTAGGAACCAGGACATATCACATTCAATTGCTGCTTTGAAGTTTTGTTCCTGCTGCCGCTGTTGAGAATTGTGCTGGCGTGTCATCCCGGGCTCAGTATCAGCATACCTCTTCGACCTTGTTCAAAGCCAGCCATTCCAAGGTGTACTCCAGCAGCGGCACATTCACAAGTGGGAGCAGCACCTTGGGCTTCTCTACAGTAATGGGCCGAAACCGCTGCAAGCGCAACGTATATGTCTTATAGCATGCACTAAGAAATCGAACTCTGGCTTCATATGTTGTTCACGCAGAAAGCGGCGCAATGGGTCCTGCTGCTTGGCAGTGCCAGTTGCTGTTGGTCAGTTGCTGATGTGCTGCACTGATACAAAGGCTTGCGCTGAGCAACAAATACACCACAGATCGCGAAGTTGTACACGTCTAAAGACCTACACACCTGAGTGAAGCTGTCTGCAAGTAAAACTGCTGTCAGCACAGTCTTCGCCTCCACCTTCTCCACCTGTCGATTGGGCGCCATGTCAGCACGCCACTACGACAGGCACCTAGTTTGCAGATATGTTTCGCCCTGGACACAAGGATCAAGTATTGCAGTGCGGTGTTCACGTTCACGCCGACGAAAGTAGTGATAGACAGTTACATCTGCAGCACATACAGGCTTTTGTTCAAATGCATCATTGGCTTTATGGAGCACCGCTGCTGGATACGTCGGGGAAATACTGTACAGTACTTGTCATCTCAGTCCCAGACTTGGACATCGACTGGTTGGCATGTTCATAGTGTTATTCTCATTTAACCTTCTGCTTTATGTCTGTGGCTGGATGTACCCCACCCCCACACTGCGCTCAACCACTGAAGCGCGCCCGAGCCTGTGCTTGAATGGTGATGAACAGCAGCACTCGACTAGCGCCGTCATCCAATCCTATTAAGATCTACAGAAGCTGCGTTGGGCGTCAGCGCTGCAACTCATGCAGGTTGCTCGCTCACAGCAGCAGTGGACCACAGCAGGTAGCTGGCTGTACCTTGCCCGCCAGACGATTACGACTACAAGGCCGAGATTCTGCCGCAAACTCTGCAAGTGGTCAAGCAATCATACCCAGAACTCCTGAGGCTCGTGGAAGAAGGTAAGCTTTCTCTCATGGACGCCACACACCTGCTGAGGCTGCCTTTCAGCCACTTACAGAGCTACATATGCCGATGTATAGGCGGGCCTCTGCAAGTTTTGAGCACATTGGGTGTCACGCTCGCTGTTTTTCATTGAATGCTAGACCCAGAGCACTAGTTGAGGTTCTTGTGCTGTTTGCTGTATGCAGGCAACCTGGTGGTCTACCAGCGGCCAGCTAGCTATGTTGAGCGCCGCACAGATGGCTACCGGGAGCCTCAGCTGATTTTCATCCTAGGTACTGCACACGTCTCTCAGCAGTCAGCAGCAGAGGTCGAGCAGGTTGTTGCAGCAGTACAGCCACAAGCAGTAGTGGTTGAGCTGTGCAAAAGCCGGGTGGGCGTCCTGCAAGTGCCAGAGCAGCAGGAACAGAGTAGCTCTGCAGAACAGCAGCAGCAACCTCCTCAGCTAGAACCTACAGCTGCTGCGGGATCATGTGATAGTGCATCAAGCTCGTTAGATGAAGACTCAGCACTACAGCAGCAGCGCATAAGCAGCAACCAGGAAGCCAGCAGCAGTAGCCCTGGGGCAAAGGGTAGCAATGCTGTCGAGCGGTATTGGGCACGCCGCAACAGGACAGCTGCTGCACTTGACTTGCAAGCCAATGGTGCCTTCAGCAGTTCCACCACTGGTGTTGATGTAAGCAACACTATAGTTGAACAGCACCAGCAGCAGCCAGTGCAGAGCAGTCCTGCAAGCGTCAGCAGCCGCAAAGCCGCCAACCCAATGTCATTGACTGGCAGTAGCTTCCTATCAGCTGTTACACGGTCAGCTCAACTAGGAGGCCAGAGTGGACTGCTGCTGAGGTTATTGATTGCTGGTCAGGCGCGCAAGGTGGCAGGTGGGTGGGGTCAGTAGCACTACATCGCACTATATGGCACTCAACCTGGTCCCTGCAAGTGGGCTTGGCATGGCAATTCGGCAAAGCACACAGTGGCAGTTGGTTCCGTGTTGCCAGCAGCACGTGATGTGCAGCATCATTCAGTCGAGACTGTTTAACGCCATCAGCACTGACAGATAGCCAAGTTCGTGGTCTGGAGCACTTCCACCTCCAGTCTGGCGGTATGGTACGACCGTAGTGGCTCTCTGGAGTTGCAATTGAGCTATCACTGCCATACGGGTGACGGTGGAAGTGCATCAAATATCAAGTATGTGGCTGTAGATAATTCAGATCTCATACCACTCCGCTGCTCATTGCTGCTGTTGCTGTCTGCCTCAGACCAGTTGGGGGTCCAGCCCGGTGCTGAGTTCCGTGCTGCTGCTCGTGCTGCTGATGCTGCTGGTGCCTCCCTGGTGCTGGGTGACAGGCCCATAGAGATCACACTGCAGCG
>NSMO01000669.1:0-16873 GCA_002588565.1 Coelastrella sp. UTEX B 3026
TGCACCGGCCAACACACCAGCAGGCTCAACACCCATGACCCTGCAGATCGATTTGAAGCCAGGCTATCTCAGAGGTCCCTACGGCTATCTGGCTGCTGCAACCACCCCATGCACCAGGTGTAACACACTGAAGCTGCCCATAGCACCTTCGTTTGCTGCCTTGTGTACGCGTTCAAGCTAGCAAACGAAGGTGCTATAGGCAGCTTCAGGAAGTTACACCTTGCAATGACCGCTGGCGGCGATCATTAGAGCAGTCTCAGACTGCCATGACATGCCACAACCAAGGGGTACTATAAAGGGACAGAGTGGAGTTTGCTCATGCAACATAGAACCGGACACAAGTGCCCAGCATCGTTTCAGATGCTTGGACACATTCTTTGGCATCTTCATCCATTTCGCTGCCCATTTCGCTGCCAGCCCATGATGCGCCTGCCGCATTGCTGAGAAGGTCTGGTGCACAGCTTGCTGGAGCCATCTGCTCTCCTGGAAATCAGTTATTGCTTTGCCGCCCTGTATGCACATGATTGCAAGCCCCTTACTGCACTCTGCACAGGTCTTGGCGTCCACAATTTTTCCTGCACGTGCACTGTCCTGCACCGTCACAGCATGAGCAAACAAAGCGCTGCTGTCCTGCAGATTCCTGCACAGCTGCAAATGCTGATGCTGCTTAACTGTGGAGTCACTGTGAGCTGATGATGCTGCTGCAAGTGATGCAGGCCCTGCATTTGGTGCTTGCTGTGAAGCTGTGAAACTGCTTCGTCACCGACACATCACTGCTGTCCTAGGCGCAGATGTTCAAACGCATTTGCTAGTGTCAACAGGCTGAGCGTTCCTGCCAGGTGGTCAAAGTATAGCTAGTAGTAGCACATGTTCTGAAGCTACACCTGGCAAGCAAGAAGCCAATGGCTATGGCATATAACTTCTGGTTCACCCTCTAGCTGCCAGTGGTCAATCTCCTGCCTCAAATGCTCTGTTGTTGTTACTGCCATCTCGCCCTCAATGCCACCTGCCGTTGGTGCCATGCCCTGTTGCTCTCCGCCCTGGCCGTCTACAACAGCAAGCGGATTCCTTGATGTGCTTGGCCAAGCCGCAGTTGGTTCTGCTGCTTAGCTAGACTCTGCTGCTGTACGGGTGATGTTATACTGCGCTTCACTCCATCGCTGCTCTGCATGTTGTCTTTACCGCCACTGCCATTTGTAACTACTCTGCTGCTTGGCAGCTTGCCTACGGGTAGAATGCTGACTCCTCCCAGGATGTGTGCCAGTCTGCTGGTGCTGCTGCTGCTGCTGCTGTGTTCAAACAACAACTGCTGCAGCCGCAGCTGCATCTAAGTCTGTTGTTGCCCGCTCAGACTGTTCTGCATCAAAGCAAGGACAATTTGTTGTGGCATACAGATATGAAGTTGATTATGTGGCGAAATTGCAAACACGTCACAGAGAAGACAACTAAACGAGCTACAGAGAAGACAAATACAAATCAATTGGATTGGCGGCCATCGCTCGCTGTTGCATCGTCTGTTGATACCAGTGCTAGCAATCATTCCACCCACTTACTTCAACAGCTCCTACTAGAACATCAGAAGCGGGAGCGGCTCCTCTGCCAATGCTGCTGCTGGTACTGCTGTGTGCTGCGCGGCAACCTGCACAAGAGAAATAGTATGTTGCGTATGGCATAGCAGCTACGAACATAGCCTGCAAACACAGTAGACACCACCTCTTCTATAGCTGCTGCAGGAGTCCCATCGTATGTCTCAGCAGCTGAAGGTGTATCCTGTGCATGTAACCAGCAGCAAGAGGATTCTCCAACGCTGCTGCTGCTGCTTTGCTTGACCCAGCTGTTGATCTCAACTTTCTGCACATGCACAATAACTGCAGTGACTAGCAGCAGTCAGAGGCACCTGCACAGGAGACTCACCATGGGACTGACGTTAACGACGACGACTACTGCTTGAACCTTCAGAACGGCTTGCTAGAAGCAAAATGCCCTCCAGTATCTGCCCTGCTGAGAAAAGCCCAACGCCACAAGTGGAACACCTGACGATGTCCAGCTCGGCTGACCACAACCGGTGACTACTGCCCCAATAAAGTGTAGCAACAGCATCTTTGAATGGGCTGTTAATGGTGCGTCAAGCGATGCTGGACGAGCCGTGTGTGGCGTGGCAGGCTGGCTTCACAACCAGCGGCAGTTGATCGATATGTTGCAACTGAGCCTGCAGTGCAGGGACAGAGCCCACCTGCAGTCATGCACCAATGATAAGCTGATTCAGTCATGCACCAATGATAAGCTGATTCAGTCATGCACCCCCTTCCCTCTGCAGCTGATCACTACAGCTGGCCATGGCGCTGTTAACTGCGTGCAAACTGTCTCCATGCCTAAAGTTGGATCATGCAAACCATAGGCAGCAGCTGCTACAGTGGTCACTTGGGTGACCAGTGTTGTCGAGATGTCAGCACAACCTGCAGCGGGGTACCTGAGGGTTGGTCGAAGAAGCTTTTCATACACACGAGTCACCCTGTAGGGCCCAACTGGGAGCTGTAGACACAGTTTGTCGAACCAATGGCCTCGTGCCACGCCTGTAGCCACTTGAGGCCATGAAAATGCGTTTCCAAGCTTCTCACTGATCTGGGCTGGTGCCACCAGCAGTGCTCTAATGGCAGCTGTTTTCTGCAGCCTGTGCATCTTACTGTGGTGCTTTCTTGCCCCGGGTGGGCCTTGCACTTTGTTTGTCTGCTCTTGCAGGTAGTTCTTCTCGGCTTTGGTGCATGCTTGTTGGCCTAGACATTGAGGGCATATGGACATGTTGGGCCTCCTGGCTTTTGGCCTAATGCCAAGATAACCGCACTTGTTGCGCATATGCTCGCCCTTCTATGCACGTAGGCCCTGGTATAGGCTCGGCAGGTATTGTGCCGTGGTGGCGTTTGCATGAGGTGGCATCATTGGTGCTGGATGCCAGGTCACGTGCGTGCTGGATGCCAGGTCACATGCGGGGGTGGCCCTGTAGCGTGGCTTCACGAGCGAAGTAGCTCTCCCATGTAACAAGACGAAACGAAACGAAAAGTATCCATCTGTATTCCCATGCTTCTGGCAAACGGACGCCTGGACACCCGTTCCCGCTGCGTATGCAGCTGGTGGCAGAAGCTAGCACCTGTAGCAGCCCCTTTGCACGCTGCAGCTGCGCCATATTTACTATAACTGGTGCGGTGTTTTCCCAGCATGCTGTTCATTCCTAGTAAGCCTGCAGACGGGTTCAGGCCCTTTACCAAATTGCGGGTATCGGGGCTCCACCCCGCGCTCCTGTCAGGCTAGAGCTCTGTCAAAAGGAAACCACGGCCATTTTTGGTTGGTTTCTTGTATACAATTGGATATTGTCTGGACAACCCCGCTGAATTGTGCCTTTTCGCTTAGCGCTCTGCTTGCGCTGGTTCGTCGAAAGGAGTTGGGTCCTGGTTTAAGCCAACAATATATTGTGCTATGCACGCACCAGGTCCGCACAGTGCTGACGCAGCTGTTGCTTCTATGCTGCCACAAGACACACATAAAGTGTTTGCTTGTGCCTTGCTCAAACCGTGTGTGATGCGACGCATGCTGATTCAACTGTTTCGTGCGCTGTCAACCCCTGTCTGTTGCTTTTTGCCACAGATGCCACCGCTCAAACACTGCTTACCAAGTAACGGGGATCTGCTGGTTGTCATCACTGCAGCAAGAGCACAGCTCAGGTGCACGCTGCAGGTTCCCTTGTTGAGTACGACTAAGTGTGCTTGAGAACAGACCAGCTTTGATAGTACTGATTTCACAACGCTGTCAAAGCAGGGCTGTCAGCTGAACTCAACATAGGCATGTTGCAGACCATGCATTGGCATTGTATGTTGTGCCTTGCAGTGCTGTTGCATGAATCTCCTTTGCGTACTGCTTGTGTTTGGTGCTCCACTGCCGACTGCTTTTGTTCAGAGTATGGTGGTCCGCAAGCAGGGGCCCAATCCGTGCTGCAGTTGATCATGATCTCAGCCAACAAGACACTGTTGCTGTGTGAAAGGATGGAGCGACATTTGATTTGGCCCTTTCTCTAGTGCAGGTGCTCTGGGTATCATGCCCACAAGGTCTGATGTCTTGCGGATGGTGAACGAGCTGGACAAGCCAATCAAGGCTGCATTCAGAAGATTCTTTGTTGACAGTGATGAGAACAAGAGAAAGGTTGACAAAGCCTTCACATGGTTGGAAGAAGATGCAAGCACAACAGTGGAGGATGTAAGGCTGTTGGTTCAACAGTTTCTAGAAGGTGGGTTTGTTGACCAAGAGCATCCGATACCACAGCGATGGTCAAGCTGACTGATATGGGGTGTGACAATGCTGTCAAAGCTTGTGCAGTGGCCGTTCAGTTCTAGGATCTGGTGACATGCCATTGCAGTTTGATGTAGCCAAGCATCTACCATTGAATTAGATGGCGTAGTAGCAGCAGGTGTTAAGAAACAGGGATAGTACAGTAGCGTTTTTATGGGCTTTCTGGGTCGCGCACTGGCAGTGATCACAGTAATCGTGTTGTCATGACAACACAATTACTGTTGCATGTCGTTATGCAACAACTACAGCCATCACTTTTGGATGGCATGTCAGCACTTCAACTCAACAATTAGCTATGTTCCTCGATCAGCTCAAGTATCTCGGCAGCGTGCTGTCTTGGTCATATTGTATGGTGTATAGCTTTGGCAGTAGCGGTGGCAAGGACAGCCTTCACAGCAGGTGTTGGTCTTGCAGCGTGCGTTGGGCTCCCCAGGCCTACCACCAATAGGGAAGCACCTCCACGCAGAATCGCTTGATGTTCTGGCTCCTCCAGCAGCATTGGGCAGCAGCAGCAGCTGTGAGGGCAGCTGCGGGGATGTGTGGGAAGACCCTGGGATCCAGCGGTAGCAACAACATATGCATCCTCATGAAACCATAGCATGCTCAGCATTACTCAGCAGTGGCGGCAGGAACAGCGGCAGGGATGCCTTTGGGGCTCTCAGAGCATATGCTGGGCTGGCTGGGCAGCCACAACAGTAAGGGCGGGGCAGCGACATAATGGTCTGGTCTGGCTCCCCCAGCAGCATTAGGCAGCAGTGGCTTGTAGAGCTCCCTGGGAACGGGGACGTCACTCGTAACCGGGGCATTTGATGTCGCCAGCAGGCAGTTGCAGGCCCTCTCCAGCAGGCAGTTGCAGGCCCTCCGCAGCATGCAGTTTCAGGCCCTCTGCAGCAGGCAGTTGCAGGCCCATCGATCACAGCATTAGGCAGCAGGTGTGCGCCCATCAACAGCAGGCGAGCAGCAGCAGCAGCAGCAGCAGCCAAGCTTGAGCAGACTCGTAGTCGGTGCCACAATGATGCCGCAGCAGAACCACAGTTTTGGCACTGCCTGTGTCGCATTGTGTTTTTGAGTTAACAGGTGTGGGGATCCGGCACTGCTTTAGCTCAGCCATTAGCAGCACCTGCGGTGCATGTCAACTCAGCTTTTGAGTCTGGTGTCAAACCAATTGCATGTGTGCATGTGTGTAGCAATGCCCTATGTAGTTCGGGTCATCAGGAATAGTTGGCTGGCTCAATCCTTGAACCATGCAGCTTGGTGAGACCACAATCATGCTATTCTGCAGCCAGGCAGCGGCAGTGGGCCTAGTGGGGGAGATGCATGGGGATCACATTGCACTACTCTGGCGACACTGAGCATCAGCAGCAGCAGCAGCTGCTGCTGCTGCTGCAGCAGTCTTGGTCAAGATGTGTTGGGGATGCGCAGTGCGACTCCGCAGCAGTGCCGGGGCCGGCAACGGTGGGAGGACATGCGGATACCACGGGATATGTTAGGCTTGTTGGGGTGGACCTTCGTGCACGCATGCTGCTCAGCGGGTCATACAAACTTGTGTTTTGTACCTTCGCCAGCACGACTGTCGGTGCCATGCTTCTCCACTGCTGTTGGCCCAACATTTGTCTGTATGCACTGTGCATGCAATGGCCAAGAACTCAGTGCACCTGGGCATCCCTACAGCTGAGTATTCTTTTGCAACCACTGTAGTTGACAAATTGATTGACATACGTTCTGTCTGCATATGTCCTGCAGCAGCAGCAGGAGGCGGCACGTCTCCAGGTGGGCGATGTTTGCATAAGGCTGTTGGCACCTAGTGATGACATCAGCCCTTTCATCGTGCAGGTGACCAAGTCCACAAGCTGGCATTAGTGATGAACCTGGTCAATATGCGCTGCAATGAAGGTATGCTCTTGGGTTCGGGGGCTCCATACAACCCAGGCCCAGGGGTGTGCCTTTTCATGGTTTTGGGGGTCTGTGAAAGCAATTTCATTGAAATTTGAAATTTTCAGAAATTTTCAGCAAGTTTCACAGCCAAGGACACACACTGTCTGCTGAGTTCCCCATGCTGCCCAGGGCGCCCAGACCAGTGCAAGGACTCCAGAAAGGCTTTATATTATTGCTAATGTGTGTTCTAAGCTGGTATAAGGCGTTCTGATGCAATTCAGAGCCTCAGTCTGGCTGTTTGGGTTGTTCGATCAGTACAATATAACGGCCTTTGTACTTTCAGCCCTTTGTCCCTTGAATTTTCATGGATTTTTCAGTGAAATACGTGAAAAGGAAAAGTGAAAATTGAAACGGCACACCCCTGCCCAGGCCACCGGTCCCAACAAAGTTGGTTATGTTTTGCATGTGTGTTGCCACCTTGTTGACTGTAGTGCTAGATAAGCAACAAATCCATGATGTGCATCTTGGTGCTTGCAGTGATTGCTGTTGTTTTGCCGGTGTGCTTGTTGTCGGTCGCTTGCGTTCTCGAAGCAATTCCAAGGATGCTCATCACACCAGCTGACTTGATTGTGCATTCATGTATATGCTGCAGGTGCCGAACGTATGAAGTTGAGGCTGGAGCGTGCTTCTGGAGCCAACCCCTCACTTGTCACTGAGGAGGAGGTGCTATACATCATTCAAACCTGCCAGAAAGGTCATGTGGAGTTCATTGCGCGACTTGGTGCAGCGTCGGATGGACCGTCTAGCATTCAGTTAGCAGCTATTCTCACAGGGCTGGCACACTGTTGGCATGGTAAGTGGTGCATTGAGTTATTGCACTCTGTGCATTGCTTTGTGTGCAGTGTTCTGGCCGTGCAGCTTGCACAATAGGGTGCGAATAAGCAAGACTACATGCCTTGATGTCCATTGCTCATTGAATGTGGAAACATCTAGCTTTGCTGCGCATGATGGTCGGTATTGTGTTCATGGATGCTGTCGATTCTGGCCCGTAGGCAGCCTAAACATCTAGCTTTGCTGCGCATGATGGTTGGTATTGTGTTCATGGTTGCTGTTGATCCTGGCCCGTATGTGGCCTATGCATCCACTTGTGGTGAAGTAGGGGCATGTCTGCAATGCAGGTGGAGTTGTGCTTATTGGAGTAGATGCAACAACCGCAGCACCGCAAGTAGTTGGTTGCCAACCCAGCGACCATCAGTTTGTGCAGCAAGTGCTCAGTGACTACATCAAACCCGCCCTGCCAGCCTTTATAAGCACACACACCATCAATGATCGGCCCGTGATAGCTCTTGACATAGCTCCGGCGCAGCGACCTCATGGGGTGGGCGTCAGCCAGGCTGAACTGAAGTATCATAAGCGCTATGGTGTCAAGACTGTCGCTCTTACAGCTCTGGAAGGTGACGCATTCTGCGCCAGCTACAGTGTGTTTAGCCCTGATACGTTAGTGGTGCCAGGTGCTACCGTGGAGTTCTCTTCCCGCAGCAGGTGCTTCGAGCTGGGATTGATAGATGATGCAGAGTGCAGCATCCAGCAGCAGAAGCTAAGCTTGCAAGCATGTGGCCTGCTCGACCGCAATTCAGGGCTTCTGACGCGTGCGGGGCTGCTATTAACTGGAACTGCCAGCTTTCAGAGCAAGCTGCCATGCACTTCAAACTACGTGATACATGCTATGTACAGTTCAGGATGCAGCAGTGTAGCAGAGGCCCTTGAACGGCAGGAGTTCACCAGCAAGAAGACGTTTCAAGGTCCGCTGATGCAGATGGTGAGTGACGCCGCAGCCTGGGTGGAGAACTTGCAGCTAACGCCCTGCTTCAAAAAGGTGGAGACCAGAGGCGATCGCACCGAGTATGTAGGCCGCAGCCACCGACAGTATGCTACCGAGGCCATTTGGGAGACACTGGTGAATGCAGTTTGCCACAGAGACTATGACCAAGTAAGTTTGTGTGGTAAAGGGCGTTCTAGCCACCGTCAATCATGGCGCCGGCTCATGGTTACTTTTCCCACAAGCTTGTCCATGTCATGGATAGCACTTGCTTTTTTACTGTAAAAAATTGTAACAATAAAAAGCTTGCATCAACCTCCATATGTCTATTAACTGGGCCTGGGTGTTGTCGTCATAGCAGCAAATGCTGTGTGTCTTGTTGCGTGCATGTATTTTCCATTTTGCTGGTGTGGTGCCATGCCTCATAGCTAGGTATGTTCCTTGTTTGCAGGTTGGCCAGGCTATCCAGCTGTGGATGTTCAAGAAGTCTGTGCATCTCTTGGTGCCAGGCGATATGATGCCCAATGTCGGCGACCTAAACCATCAGCCACGCAGCGTTCTTCGCAACTTGCACACCAGCATGTTGCTAGGCCGCGCACTACAGCCACATACCGGTAGAAGGTACTTTGAGGGCATCGGTTCTGGTGTTGCGGTTGCTAGGAGCAAGCAGGAGCAGCAGGGGGGGTCCTTGACATACAAAGTAGAGCAGGGCATGGTGTTAGTGAAGATAGCAGCAATGCCGACACCGCGCAGCACAGAAGGTGTTGCTAGCAACACAGCTTGAGTAGCTTGCAGGACCTATATTAGGAATGGCGGGGCACCAACTTGTCATCTCTACTCCCACTAGTCATTCTTAGGGAGTCTGTTGGGTGCTCGGGGTCTGGGTGTATGGTGATGGTACAATTATTTCTACGATTGTTATCATGCATGTGCTGCTCTGTACATGTGTCACTACAGCGTAGCGTGCTTCGGCTGCAGTTGTACTACTTGGGTTCAGTGCCGCACTCTGCCGCCTTTGGGTTTAGGGCTAGGAGTGTTGTCATTGCAGTTGCATGTGCGTGTGTGCATGCAAAGAGTACACCCGTTGGGTGCTGAGATGCCAGCATAGTTCAATCAGCGATGTTTGTGTAGCCGTTATCTCGATGAGATGGGTTGAAACCAACAAAGGTTGTATATATCCAACCTTCGTCAAGCTTGACGAAGCTGCTTGATTGTGGACTGTGCTTGGTTTGTAAGTATATGTCACCTAAGGACGGCATTAGGGTTTGAGCGTAAAACATACAGTTCTGCACATTGTGTGCTTCAAAGCTCAGAGCCTCTGTGAAGTGTTTTACTGATCAGCTCATCAGCGGCTGAGGTTGCTTGTGAAGTAGCTGTCAACCTTATTTATTGGTATTGCAGAATGTGACAAAACTCTTGACGGTCTGTATTGATGTGATTAGGTTCAGCGTCAACATTCAACCATTGGTAGGCAGGATTGTTGATATGGTGGCCAGTTCAATGCAAGTTGAGACTACAGTACTGCGTGATCTACGTTTCTGCAGGGCATGTGACTGCCACGTCATGTGTCTGAAGGGTTTGTCAGGGGTGTGGCTGATGCGTGGACATGTTGAGCTGTCCATTGAACATATTTACGCATCGCCCTGGCTTTGCTGTTGCTGTCTGTCAGTGAGCAGCTGAGCTGCGGCAGCAAAGCCTCAGATAGCTGCAGCAAAGCCAGTGGCTGATGCGTAAACATGTTCAATGGTCAGTTCAGCTGCTCAGACAGCAGCAGCAAAGTCTCGCAGCTGTCAACTCTATTGTGGTGTGCTGCTAGCTATGACAGACCTGCTTACAAGAGCTATGCTGTGTGCTTTGATGCAAATGAGATGCTGGGCAAGCATGTCATTGCAGAGCACAAGAATGACATGCAGCTTGGTTCATGCCTTACTGCAACTTGAGCGGCAGCAACAGAAGTCTGTAGACCATGATTTTGTCAGATTGTTGATACATCAGGTGCAATGAATCATACCTGATGTATGTTGAGGCCATTGTTACTACCACTGCAAAATGTGGGTTTGCAAGACCTTGTGATTCAATGATCATGAAGACTTGAAAGCATGAGCCAACAGGTGTGTTGATCCGGGCCTTGTTTGCTGATCATTGAAAACCAGTATTGAATGGCAAAGAAAGCTCAAGAATACAAGTTGTAAACAAGAACAGTTCAAGTTGTAACTGTCTTGAGTGTCATTTACAGGTGTTTCTGGTTGTGTCACAGAGTTTGCCCATACTGTTGGGAAGTTTCCCATGGGAACAGCTTTGGGAAACTTAGGAAATCGTATGGGAGCTTTGGGAGCCATGGGATCATTTTGGGACGGTTTGGGAAACTTCTGCTGGTCACAGTGCTGCGGCCGGCGGCCGGCATGCATGGCTCAATACTTTCACAGTGCTGCGGTATGCGGCCGGCGGAAACTGCGCTCCCGATTGGAGCGCTTTCACGGCCTCGTTGCAATTCATGTCGCGCTTTGATCAGAAAGCGATCGCATCGAGCATGTTTGCGCGTGCACTGCGGGCTAGTAATCCTGCTGCTGAGACCGGCAATCATGCCCTCCCAGTATGGGCAGTTTCAGAGCCTGTCTGGTACAAAAGTCGCATTAAATTATATAATCCATTGCATTGAGCATGCTTGCGCGTGCATCGGACGTGCCCTGCGGGCTTGTAATCCTGAATCGGTTATGAGACCGGCGTAACGTGCGACACGTGCTTATCGCATGTTTTCTCACACGAGAATCACATAACAGAGTCAGCTGCAAGTTATGTGGCTATACATCAACCGAAGCTCCATCGATTCGTTCATCGCGCGAACTGGTATGACGAGCACGTGCAGCTGGGCCATGCCCCCTGGGACGCACGCCTGTCTGGACAAGTGCAGCGGCCCGCCCTGCAGGAACTTGCCCAGGACAGGCATCAGGCAGCTGCAGCAGCAGTGCAAGGTGCAGATGGTCTCTGCGTGTGCAGCATGCTGCGCAGCAGCAGCTGGTCCAGCGCGGCTGGCAAGGATGCAGCGCTGCCAGTGCTGTGAGATGTACTGCTCTGGCCTACAACAATGCTGCTGTGTGCCATCTGCAATGCTTGCTACCACACCTTCTGCCTGCAGCGTGCAGCCAGCACTTGCTTGCATTCCGGAGGTTTGCTGGCTGTGCCATGTCTGTGAGCAAGCGGGCGTGTCAGTGGCGCATGCACAACAAAGAGAACATCATAGCAGCAGTAGCAGCAACAGCCTTGTCAACCAGCACGCATACATCTGCCTTTGATCCATGCTCGCTTCCAATGTCCACAAACTGTTGAGTAGGTTTTTTCTGTTAACAGCAGCAGGCACATCGGCAACATGGCACTCTCCAACCGTCAAACGTGTTCAGCATGCAGGTGGCAATACATATGGTGGGCATAGCAGCACCCCTCTGCCGTGCAGGGCCACTTGACTGGCGGACCTGTATTTCTACATTGCAGGGTGAATACAGTGCAACTCCGCAGTAGTCCCTCTATCTGCCACGACAACAACAACATAAAAAACGGCGGCAACAACAACAACAACTCACCCAGCTAAGTCCTCTAGTTTGGCGTCTTTGTGTGGTCAGAATGGGCACCTGAGTAGCATCGGATCTTTTCGACAAGGCTTCTGATTGCATACAAACAGCTGTGGGGAAAGCGATCTGCAGGAGTTTCAATCTGCAGTGACGAAACTGCGAGTTCACTGTGTCGAGAGCACTTCAGCTTTTGTCCAAACTGCAAGCTGCAGTCCTGCAGAACTACTACTGCCAGCATGCTGCGCAGAGGTGACCAAACTGCAGTGCCAAGAAGGGACGTAGCATTAGAACGTGGTTCAATCCGGTGGTGATGGCGGTTTGGGTGGGCTGATCAAGGGTTGGGCATCTGCTAGCATGCAGATGTTTGACAAATTGTCAATGGCTCTGGGACCGAAGTGATAGTAGTCACATTGACAATGGAGTAAGCTATCCTTGTGCCTGTGTTTGTGGCATGGTGGTCTGTAAGCTGCAAGTGAGTGTGCTGGTCACCACCCTGTGGCTGGGTGGTGCTGTTGGCCCACAGCCAAGACTACAAAGTTGATGCTTGCCATGGCCACTCGCAGCAGCTGGTGTGTTGCTGAAACACCAATGCTCCACTTGTGATGTGCCTTGTTCAGTCACTGATGTGCCTTGTTCAGCTAGTGTCTGGTGCATTTTGTTTGGCCAGTGACCTGTGTCGTCCTTGCTTTAGCGGTTTGTGCTGTGTGGGCCCTTCTTGTCCTTGAATTGCTGCTCAGAGCAGTTTGAGATCGTTGCTTGCCCTGCTGTGGTTTGTTAAGTAATATGGAAAACACACTGGCTATGAAGGAGCACACAGTCACCTGGCGTATGCGGTGGTGGTGTATAGAAGCTATAGCTTCATGAATTGCAAGTGCAGCGACACAGCCTGCTACCGATCTTACCCCGATCTTACTAGCTAGGTCTGGTGCCCAACCCGTACTTGATCAACTGACATCCAAGGCGAGACAGCAACACACAGCCACTGGCTGTTGTGGCACAACCAGGACGGTTACATCCAGGCAGGTCATTGATATGTTGGTCGGAACGTAACACTAGAATGCTTCAGCATGGGCACAGAGATGCATCTGCCAATATCAAACGGCTGAACACTCCTGATCCAACAAAATGTTGCTAGTAGAAATACATAATCTGGAGCTACACCTGGCAAAGCAAGAAGCCATGAAAATTCTGTTGAAAAGAACAACTGCAACAATAACTGCAATTAACGCCAGCCTCTTGTATTCGCAGACGGGGGAACGTTAGCCATAGCCACAACTGCAGGCTTGCAACAATACCTGGGCATCAGGTCAACAACCGCATGTGGCCAATGGCTTTCATACCAACTGCAACAAGCACAAGCACCATTGTAGGCTGTTCTGAGCTGGCCATGTGCAGCACATGTGCATGCAGCGGCTGGTATCTAACGGGGACACCCGCAAAGAACCGTGACCATTCAAAGTGAGGTCATGTTTGATATCTTGCTTGCCATGTACTCTCCTAACAACTCAAGTTGACGACAGATGATCATCTTCAGTATTTCAAGCAAATGTCCACAACGCAACAGATATCTGGACAGGCCTCAGGGAATATGCCTGGACCACAAAACATGATCTGGCACAACAACACTAAGCTGTGCATTCACATCAGCAACTTTGCGGCCGCATTTACGGCATATACCCCATCTCAACTGCCCATATCCCGTCCCTTGCTGCACCAACGAAGCAAAGCCCGTCGCTCATGTCAGTCAGCTGCACAAAGCGCAAAATACCCGGTCAATGCTTGCATTTCCTGACAACAGAGGGTCAGCAGTTGTTATCAGCAATCATACATGACGTCACCATCAATGACCAAACTGCAACACATGCAACATTGCGGCAAGCCTACGCGAGTGATAGTGGCTAATCAGGAGCTCTAGTTCTTGTGGCTCACATACTTGCAGGGCGTACAGCTGTGTGCTTGAACGTCGCTACCCGTTTGCACAGAACATTCCAAAAAAAATGCAATGCATTACTAACGCTGATACCAAACAACTCATTCACAAACAAATGCAGGCAGTGCTTTTGTTCTATTGTTCGGTCAGTCCAGACTGCCAACTACAGCACTACCGCCACTCACACCACACCAAGCATGATACGCAATCCTTGAAGCATCCTCCCCCTCTACCCCGCGGCAACAAACATCACTCATAAGCACTAGTACAGGGCATGAGTCTAATGAGCAGCCCGGCCACCTGTCCAAAACCCTGTCAGCAAAACCGTGCCAAATCGAGTTGCCCTGTCATGATAAATTATGCCGTATATGCCAACCAAAATGCTTCCAATACATACGCCAGGGGCGCCACCATAACAATGTAAACAGCATCCACAATGACGACTGTTGCATCCCCCTGCCACAACAACCAGAGATTTCCAGATTCTGCACAGTCTATGGCACTTTGCACAGTTCAAGGAAAACAAATTTTGCTACTACAGCCTGTTACCAACCCACTTCATGCTGCAGTAAAACTGCTGTGTGCCATGCAAGTAGTCAAGTCTGTGTTAATAGCATGTATGTAATCAAAGCTTCCTATGAAGCATGTGTGTATCAAAGCCATGATAACAACAGTTGTGCGCATTAATATGCACCGATGAACGAAGTACCCTGGATACCCCGCACCCCTCCATAGGATACCCCCCACCCCTCCATACAACCCACTGAAAAGTCTTGGCCGCACCTCAAATGCTCCATCTATTCGGCACTTGCTGCACCCCTTAATAGTGTTTGTGGCTGAATTGTGTGCCCTGCATGCAGACCCCCTATTTGTGTCACCCCTGTCTGGGTAAACTGCTGAGGTCTGTAAGGAGGCCCGCTAGTATTCCTAAACAAGTGGTGATGGTGGTGAGCAGCGTTCCAATCACAAGGCCAAAGCCTGTTCTGTGTCGCACATGTCAGTTCATGCTGCAGTGCTAACTGAATTCTAAGAGCCCTCTTTCTCATCCAATCATGTCATAGACTTTCGCTGCCCCCAGCTGCAACACCCTGTCCTGCACTGTCCAACAAAAGACCCAATGTCTGCAGATGGTTCGCAGATGCTTCACAGATGCCCTTCAGAGGCTTCACAAAGAATAACCAAAACGAAGGTTGAGAGCTGTTACAAGGTCTCCATTACCACCCCATGTCATCAAAAGCTTCAAACACTGCAAAACATGCAGCAGCAGTGCGGGATCAATAAGCACGCTAGCTAGATGCTACAACATGCCGCGATACACCTGGTGATGGCGGCGAGTTGATGTGCACTTGTAGCAGGAATGCACCAATTAGTTACTGTAGTGACCCCTACACACTGCAAAGCAACTGACAAGGGGGTGCAGCTGCTCTCAAAGTACATGCTGAAAGGCCCGTACATGTCGCTAGCGATGCAGATGCTTGCAAGCAGCTGGGTCACTGGTAAGCACCAGCTGTACTCAAATAATAGAAAACAATGCACATGCAGCACCCATGCTGCTGCTACAAGGTGATCAGAAACTGCTGAATGTCAGCAGACGCTTTACCCATCTGCTTTATTCAATTACTAAATGTGGAAGGTTGGGGCGCGTCAAGCATAGGGCCAACGAGCATACCATGAACTGATAGCCGGTATTGTGCTGATCTAGGCGCACCAAACGGCCCAGTTCCCACTCCCGGCCCAGTTCCCACTCCCCCTAACACCCCAACCCTGGACAGTAGCCACTGCAGACCAGCTTGCAGCACTGGCAGCATTGCAAAATGTGGGCTTCACAGCAACCTCTGGCAGTAACAGCACGCTACAAATGCCCATGGCCCTGCAGCCTGATGTATACACTGCAGCATTAAGCAGAGGTAGAGTGATCATGAGCAGAAACTGGCAGGATAAGACTAATGCAGCCAGAAATAAGGCTTGGGATGGACTAGCCAGCTGGACCTGTACTGGATCGCACACGGTCTCAATCCTGGCAGACAGGCAGAGACACACATCCCTGCTTTTCCTACTTGAGACCTACAAGGAACCAATACCAGGTTCTGTGGTTTACTTACAGCTCAGAGCTTCTGGCACATATGGATAGCAGCTGAGATAATACTGTGCCAGCTGCTTCTTGGTCATAATATTGTGGAGGTGCAAGGTCATGCAGTAGTCCAGCATCTTCAGCTGACCAATTAACTTGTCGAGTAACAACTCCACAGCTGGCTGCTCCTTGTTGTGTACCTGTAGGCAGATGACAAGAATTGCATGTTTGAATACGAGAGTAGTAGTATAAAGCTTGATGGATGTCATAGTGTTTGCAGCCACAAAAACACACATATATCTGGTCGCATTGAGTTATAATGCAGTTGACAGATGATGTATACTTGCATGCACAGCACCCTTCAAATAATAAGCCCAAGATGCAATGTTTCTGACCAATCAGCAGCAGGTGCACACAAGAACGTCAATGCAAAAGGCCTCACCTGTACAAGTAGGTCTCTGGCCACAGACGTTCCGTGCCGAATCAACATTTGATTGATGCTTGCTGGATCAACTACACTCGGCAGCACCACTTGCTGCTCCTGCTTCAAGTATATCTCTGGTGCAACAGAGATGTGCTGGTTAACGCTTTTGTTGGAGATATGCTGTTCAACGCTGTTGTTGGACGTCTGGACCTGCTGCAAAGGAAAAAGAGGCAGCACTGGCGTCCTACAGGTCTGCTGGTGCTGCTGCTGCTGCAGTGGAGCATACGTGCTATTACTGCCATTGGTGGGCTGCGTGAACTGCTGCTGCTGCTGCGATGGCGATTGAAGCCTGGTGAAACTGCCACTTGTGGGTTCCATGGACTGCTGCTGCTGCTGCTGCTGCTGTGGATGAGTATAGTTGCTGAAGCTGCCACTGGCTGGCTGCACAGACTGCTGCTGCAGCGGCGGCGGTCCTTCATCACTGGTATAAAACACTGCACCTGTAGACGCCTGCACCCCCGGTTCCCAACCCTGCTGCTGCAGCAGCGCCTGCTGCATGTACTGCATGCTGGACACTTGCTGCTTCTGCATGGGTGGGACCACTTGCACCTGCTGCTGCCACTGCGGTTGAACAGCCCCATTGGCAGCCCCGTTGACAGCACCAGCTGCCACAGGATCCTGATACACATCTGCTGCTAGCATGGCGGCTGCTGCGGCAGCAATGTCAGCAGTGGAGATGGGAGGGTACGAATCCTCCTCATTCAAGCAGGCATCTGCTGCCACCACCTGCTGCTGCTGCTGCTGCTGGCAAGCTATGTCAATCTCGCGCAGTAACTCTGCCTCCAACTCT